>ML102089.1:0-59341 GCA_003697995.1 Taxidea taxus jeffersonii | reverse complement strand
TCTTTGTGTCTTCCTCAATTTCTTTCATGAGTACTTTATAGTTCTCTGAGTATAGATTCTTTGCCTCTTTCGTTAGGTTTATTCCTAGGTATCTTATGGTTTTGGGTATAATTGTAAATGGGATTGACTCCCTAATTTCTCTTTTCTCTGTCTTGTTGTTGGTGTAAAGAAATGCAACTGATCTCTGTGCATTGATTTTATATCCTGACACTTTACTGAATTCCTGTACAAGCTCTAGCAGTTTTGGAGTGGAGCCTTTTGAGTTTTCCACATATAGTATCATATCATCTGCAAAGAGCGATAGTTTGACTTCTTCTTTGCCGATTTGGATGCCTTTAATTTCTTTTTGTTGTCTGATTGCTGAGGGTAGCACTTCTAGTACTATGTTGAATAGCAGTAGTGATAACAGACATCCATACCGTGTTCCTGACCTTAGCAGAAAAGCTCTCAGTTTTTCTCCATTGAGAATGATTTTTGCAGTAGGTTTTTTCATAGATGGTTTTGATAATATTGAGGTATGTGCCCTCTATCCCTACACTTTGAAGAGTTTTGATCAGGAAGGGATGCTGTACTTTGTCAAATGCTTTTTCAGCATCTATGAGAGTATCATATGGTTCGTGTTCTTTCTTTTGTTAATGTATTGTATCACATTGATTGATTTGCGGATGTTAAACCAACCTTGCTGCCCTGGAATAAATCACACTTGGTCGTGGTGAATAAACCTTTTAATGTACTGTTGGATCCTATTGGCTAGTATTTTGGTGAGATTTTTGCATCTGTGTTCATCAAGGATATTGGTCTGTAATTCTCTTTTTTGATGGGATCCTTGTCTGGTTTTGGGATCAAGGTGATGCTGGCCTCATAAAATGAGTTTGGAAGTTTTCCTTCCATTTCTATTTTTTTGGAACAGTTTCAGGAGAATAGGAATTAATTCTTCTTTAAATTTTGGTTTAAAGAATTGGTAGAATTCCCCTGGGAAGCCATCTGGCCCTGGGCTTTTGTTTGTTTGGAGATTTTTGATGGCTGTTTCAATCTCCTTTCTGGTTATGGGTCTATTCAGGTTTTCTATTTCTTCCTGGTTCAGTTTTGGCAGTTTATATGTCTCTAGGAAAGCATCCATTTCTTCCAGATTGTCATATTTGTTGGCATAGACTTGCTCATAATGTGTTCTCATAATTGTTTGTATTTCTTTGGTGTTGGTTGTGATCTCTCCTCTTTGATTCATGATTTTATTTATTTGGGTCCTTTCTCTTTTCTTTTTGATAAGTCTGGCCAGGGGTTTATCCATATTATTAATTCTTTCAAAGAACCAGCTCCTAGTTTTGTTGATTTGTTCTATTGTCTTTTTGGTTTCTATTTCATTGATTTTTCCTTTGATCTTTATTATTTCTCTTCTCCTGCTGGGTTTAAGCTTTCTTTGTTGTTCTTTCTCGAGCTCCTTTAGGTGTAGGGTTAGGTTGTGTATTTGAGACCTTTCTTGTTTCTTGAGAAAGGCTTGTATCACTATCTATTTTCCTCTCAGGACTGCCTTTGCTGTGTCCCACAGATTTTGGACCGCTGTGTTTTCATTATCATTTGTTCCCATAATTTTTTTCAATTCTTCTTTAATTTCCTGGTTGACCCATTCATTCTTTAGAAGGATGCTGTTGAGTCTCCATGTATTTGGGCTCTTTCCAAATTTCCTCTTGTGATTGAGTTCTAGCTTCAGAGCATTGTGGTCTGAAAATATGCAGGGAATGATCCCAATCTTTTGATACCAGTTGAGACATGATTTATGACCCAGGATGTGATCTATTCTGGAGAATGTTCCATGGGCACTAGAGAAGAATGTGTATTCTGTTGCTTTGGGATGGAATGTTCTGAATATATCTGTGATGTCCATCTGGTCCAGTGTGTCATTTAAGACCTTTATTTCCTTGTTGATCTTTTGCTTGGATGATCTGTCCATTTCAGTGAGGGGAGTTTAAAAGTCCCCTACTATTATTGTATTATTGTCAATGTGTTTCTTTGATTTTGTTATTAATTGGTTTATATAGCTGGCTGCGCCCATGTTAGGGGCATAGATATTTAAAATTGTTAGATCTTCTTGTTGGACAGACCCTTTCAGTATGATATAGTGTCCTTCCTCATCTTTTATTATAGTCTTTGGCTTGAAATCTAATTGATCTGATATAAGGATTGCCATCCCAGCTTTCTTCTGATGTCCATTAGCATGGTAAACTCTTTTCCATCCCCTCACTTTCAATCTGGAGGTGTCTTCAGTTCTAAAATCAATTTCTTGTAGGCAGCATATTGATGGTTTTTGTTTTTTTATCCATTCTGAAACCCTGTGTCTTTTGATTGGGGCATTTAGCCCATTTACATTCAGAGTAACTATTGAGAGAGAGGAATTTAGTGCCATTGTATTGCCTGTAAGGTGATTGTTACTCTATATTGTCTCTGTTCCTTTCTGATCTAATACTTTTAAGGTCTCTCTATGCTTAGAGGAGCCCTTTCAATATTTCCTGTAGTGCTGGTTTGGTGTTTGCAAATTCTTTCAGTTTTTGTTTGTCCTGGAGCTTTTTATCTCTCCTTCTATTTTCAATGATAACCTAGCTGGATATAGTATACTTGGCTGCATGTTTTTCTCATTAGTGCTCTGAATATATCATGCCAGTTCTTTCTGGCCTGCCAGGTCTCTGTGGATAAGTCCGCTGCCAATCTAATATTTTTTACCATTGATGTTACAGACTTCTTGTCCCGTGCTGCCTTCAGGATTTTCTCTTTGTCACTAAGACTTGTAAATTTTACTATTAGTTGATGGGGTGTGGACCTATTCCTATTGATTTGAGGGGGGTTCTCTGTACCTCCTGGATTTTGATGCTTGTTCCCTTTGCTATATTAGGGAAATTCCCTACAATAATTCTCTCCAATATACCTTCTGCTCCTTTCTCTCTTTTTCTTCTGGAATCCCAATTATACTAATGTTGTTTTATCTTATGGTATCACTTATCTCTTGAATTCTCCCCTTGTGGCCCAGTAGTTGTTTGTCTCTCTTTTGCTCAGCTTCTTTATTCTCTGTCATTTGGTCTTCTATATCATTAATTCTTTTTTCTGCCTCATTTATCCTAGCAGTAAGAGCCTCCATTTTTTATTGAACCTCATTAATAGCTTTTTTTATTTCAACTTGGTTAGATTTTAGTTCTTTTATTTCTCCAGAAAGGGCTTTTATTTCTCTGGACAGGATTTCTCTAATATCTTCATGTCTTTTTCGATCCCGGCTAGAACCTTGAGAATCGTCATCCTGAATTCTAGATATGACATATTACCAATGTCTCTATTGATTAGTTCCCTAGCCTTTGGTACTGCCTCCTGTTCTTTTTTTTTTTTTTTTTTGGTGAGTTTTTCCACCTTGTCATTTTGTCCAGATAAGAATATATGAAGGAGCAAATGAGATACTAAAAGGGTGGCAAAGACCCCAGGAAAATGTACTTTAACCAAATCAGAAGAGACCCCAAATCATGTGTGGAGGGGAGAGGGGGTAAAAAGAAGTTCAGAAAAGAGAAAAAAATTAAAAAAAGAGAACACAAATAAAGAAAAAAATATAAGAAAAAATATACATATATATTAGACTGGTGACTAGTACGGGGTCACCCACTTAATTTTGGGAGTATTTTGGTCTTTTAGAAGAAACTACCTCCCAAAATTTTAAAGAATGAAAAACATATATAAGGGTAAACACAATGAAGGGATGAAATATTAGTATAAAGATGAAAAATTTTTTTTTAATATTTCTAACAAAGGAGTTGATAAGGTAAGTTGGTAGGGAGAATAAAAAAAAAAAGAAAGTGGAGAGAACTTGCTTGGGCTGGAGACTAGATCAAGCGCAGTGCTAGATTTAGGGCGTATTTTCATCTCTTAGAAGAAGTTGTACCCCAAATTTTTTAGAAGAAAAAAAACTCTATGTGTATACAAAGAATAAAGTTAGATACAATGAAGGATAAAATATGACTATAATAATAATGGTTCAAAAAAGATTTTTTAAAAAGAAAGTTATTAAGATAAACTAGTTAAAAAACATTAAAAGAGGAAAGGGTAAAAGTTAAAAAAAATTAGCAGAAGATAAAAAAACATTTAAAAAAATTAATTAACTTTGTAAAACTAAAGATTCATGGGGAGAAAGCCATGAATTCCATGCTTTGCTTTCTCCTCCTCTGGAATTCTGCTGTTCTCCTTGGTAAGTGAACTTGGTCTTGGCTGGATTTCTTGTTGATCTTCTGGAGGAGGGCCTGTTGTAGTGGTTTTCAAGTGTCTCTGCCCCAGGCGGAATTGCACCGCCCTTACCAGGGGCCGGACTAAGTAATCTGCACAGGTTCGCTTTCGGGAGCTTTTGTTCCCTGAATGCTTTCCATAGAGTTCTGGAGGACGGGAATGAAAATGGCAGCCTCCCAATGTCTGGCCCAGAGGAGCCGAGAGCTCGGGGCCCCACTCTTCAGTGCGCCTTCAGAGAAAAGCGCTTAATTACTCCTGTCTCCCCAGCCTCCAGCCGTGCTTGGAGAAAATCGCGTGCGATCACTCCCGTCTCACTGGCCTTTGGCTGTGCTCTGAGGTCACCCAGCCTTGACCAAGCATCTCTGTCTCTGGCACAGAGCCCCACCTGGAGTCTTTGAACCCCGCAGATCCCTGGGCTCTCCCAGGTCGGAGTCTCCCCGGATCTTGTGGGGACCCCATGCACAGAGCACTGGCCCGTGTCACGGATTATGGTTCAAGGTAACCCCGAGTTGAGAGCTCACTCCTCACCTCTGTCTCTGCAGCCAGCTTCCCCGCTCTAATACCTGTGAGCTCTGCAACACTCAGACTCCCCCCGATCCTTCTGTGACCCTGCGGGACCTGAGTCCACACTGTCCCCACGAGGTCTTCACCCCAGTTTAGCCTCTAGAGTGATGTCCCTCCATGGAGCAGACTTTCCTGATTTTGTGCTCCGTTGCTCCACCACTTGCCGGGAGCCGGCCCCTCCCCCGTGGTCTTTCTTCCCATTGTGTTGGACTCACTTCTCCGCTGGTCCTACCTCTCAGAATGTGGTCGATTTTCTGTTTCTAGAATTGTTGCTCTTCTCTTTGATCTCCTTTTGGATTCGTAGGTGTTCAGAATGGTTTGATAAGCTATCTAGCTGATCTCCTGCTGCCTGATGTCATCTCAGCCTGCTACTTCTCACCATCTTGACTCCTCCCCCCTTCCTTATGTTTATTCTTAAACCAATTGCTTGCAAGGGTCGCATGTCCACAGTGATTCATTCAGACATCATTTGATCATAGGGGCTTCTCCTAAGCTCCTGTTTTCAGAGCTCATCTTAACAAAATCAGGACATCCATCATAAACAGAACTTCCTGCCTTGTATGCTAAGTGATAAAAATCTTACTTAACAAAGTTCTTAATTTTTGTTTTTGGGATGAACACTGTGATCTCTTTCTAGATCCATGTTTACTTTTTTTTTTTTTTAAAGATTTTATTTATTTGACAGACAGAGATCACAAATAGGTAGAGGCAGGCAGAGAGAATAGAGGAAGCAGGCTCCCTGCTGAGCAGAGAGCCCAGTGCGGGGCTTGATTCCAGGACCCTGGGACCACGACCTGAGCTGAAGGCAGAGGTTTTAACCCACTGAGCCACCCAGGTGCCTCCCATGTTTACTCTTTTGAATAAATATAACTCATTGATAATTCCTCCATGCTTTAGTGAGTTACTAAGACTTTCAATTATATCTTATTTGTATCCTTTTAAATAGCTGTTTTGAAGTTTGCTTTTTTAGATCTTAAAGGTTGTTTTTTCCTCCAGCTTGCTGAACATCTGAGGTTTCATCTTCCCTGAGTATCACAAGGATCTATGCCAATGTCAAAAGCAAGCGTTAATTCTGATGCCTTAAGAAACTGAAGTGTGGGGGTTCTCAGCCCCTGGCTTGTAAACTCTTTCCCTCTTCCTTTTGTATTGTATTTCTTATAAATGGCAAAATCTTGTTTCTAAATTCTGAGTCTGTAGTCTTCTACAGTAATATTGAACAAATTCCAAGTTCTGCTGGAAAGAAAGAATGAAGGGCATGGGAGTAGGGAGTGATTGGTTAGGCTGCTGTAGTGTCTTTCATAATCTTTCAAACAGATAAGCTCTGATCTTTTGACATTTTTATTTGGCCACAAACATATAAGGTTTTGATGATATCCTTTGATCAGTATTAATGATTAAGGAAGTTAAATTCCTTTTTCTTAAAAGAAGTTCTAAATGATGTTTTATAATAAACATTTATGCTGTAAGAATAAAGTCATTCAGATAGTTCATTATTTCTAATGGAGCAACTAAACCAGACAACCCATTCTAGGAAAAATTAATGCCCAAGTATTTATTGGTAGAATCACTTAGATATGATAAATGGGAAATACATTAAAAATAAACACAGAATGGAAAGAGATCCAAAGGCTAATTAATGATGTAATTTAGACTAAAATAATTTACTTCTTTTGTATTATTCAACTATCAAGCTAATAAATTTTTCTTCAGTGCTTACATATGGAAAGCACAAAAAACATAATTAAAATTTTATGTTCTATATGGGACAGAGACTCTATGAATTTAAGAAGGTTCACAATATGAGATTGAATGTGATAATTGTCACATTAGTTGTCTAGGCTCAGAGCACATAGGAATTCTGGGAAAGGAAAACACTTTCAGCTGATGTGATAAGAGATGTCTTATAGTCTAAACCTCTCCTAAGTTTTAGGTTACTTGGTAACTGCTCACTAGACATATCTGTTTGGATCTGGGATCAGTTAGTTAACAACTTTCTCAAAAACTTTGTAAAACAGACAACCCAGAGCTAGATAACTTAAAACTTAAAACAGTCAACATTTAAATATCACTTATGCATACAGTGTATGGTGTCTAGCAACCAATGTTTTTACTTTTTAAATGAATAAATAATAAGTGAATAATGGATGAATGAAGAAGATGTTGGATTTGAATGAATTTTGAAGAATGCTAGGATTAGGAATTTTCACCCAAATTAAAGAAGATATATGTAAAGATAATATATGCAAAGTGTATTATGGGATACAGTGAATGGGTTAATTTGCCTAGAATGCAGCATTGAAAAAAAGGAGAGATAAGTAAAAATCAGGATGAGGTCCCATTGAGATGCTTGGACTCAGCTGGTAAACAGCTAAAAGGTTTAGAAAGAGAGTTTCTGATAAAATTGTATGGTAGGAAAGTTATGAAATATGGATTTAAGGGGTAAAGCCAGTTGTGAAGATAACTAAACAGACCAAGAAAAAGATGGTGGGGGTCTAAATTAAGGTAGTGGCTATGAAATGAGAAAGGCATATGTAAGTGAAATGTAATGGAAAATTGAGTCTCAACACATTATATCAGGGTTTTGATAGGGGTGAAAGATACATGAAACTTTGATCTGATATGATAAGAAGGGTGTTACTACAGAGAAACTAAGAGGGCCATTTATGTTGGATGAGACTATCACAGGTTCAGATTTTAAAAATTCAGATTTGCCAATAGTAGTTGTGGGTAGGCAGCCTCTTGATGGCACCTAATAATATCCACCTCCGGTGTTTCACACCCATGAGTAATCTCCCCTTGAGTGTGGGCTGGGTTTAGTGAATTTTTCCTAATGAATCCAATATAGCAGAAGAAGGTTGTCCTTTATGAGGTTAGGTTCTAAAACAAAGTGAAATGAAACAACTTTCAGCTTCTATCTTGGTGCTCTATTTTGTTCTCAGATTGTTTGCCCTGGGAAAGCTAGCTGCCATGGAGACCATTTGTGGCAAGGGACAGATATATGCCAACAACTACATGAGTGAGCTTGGAAATGCATTACTGTCCTTCTCCAACTGAGCTTTCCAGGTGAGATCAGAGCTTTAGCTAATACAGTTTAGCTTGAATACAGCCTCATGAGAGATCTTCAGCCAGAGGTACCCAGATATACCAAATACAGATTTCTGACACACATAAACTGTGGAATAATACATGCCTGTTGTTCTAAGTTGCAAAGTTTTAGGGTAAATGGTTTTATAGTAATCAATAACTAATAGAGTAATTTATGTATCTAAATGAACAGTGGTACTATTCCTTTGATTGGGAATGAGTTTATTCATGGTTTTGAAATTAAATGCTTTGAGGGAAGAGTTAAAGCATTGGTAAATATATACCAAAGACAGAGCCACAGGGATACTGTATTTAAGACAGAACTCAAGGAAAAAGGCACTTTCAAAGATGATATGATCAGTAATGCCAAGTAATAAAAATAGGTAAACTAATTGAATTTTCCTTCAGATTTTCCAAATGATGCATTTATGGGGGATTACTAAGCCAGCTGAATGAAATGAGAGGTTCTCCAATCAATCATCATACATGGTTGGTTTCATTCAAAACACAGAAGTCCTTGGGGACCTGGGTGGCTTAGTAGGTTAGGCCTCTGCCTTCAGCTTGGGTCGTGATCTCAGGGTCCTGGGATGGAGCCCTGCATGGAGCTCTCTGCTCAGTAGGGAGCCTGCTTCCCCCTCTCTCTCTGCCTGCCTCTCTGCCTACTTGTGATCTCTCTCTCTCTGTCAAATAAATAAATAAAATATTAAAAAAAAACACAGAAGTCCAAATATTAGCAAACTAACATGAATGTAAGTATTACCTCCATGAAAAGCTGGGATAATTCATGTAATTTAGGTTGGTAGCTCCATTAAGCAATATTAGTAATATGAAATTTAACTCTATGGATTATAGATTTATCGAAATCCAAAAGGGGTATTGTTCACCAAGTACCATAAAAGATAGTTAATGTGTGTTTTGTGAAAACAGATCATCTTAGACCATGAGTGAAGGTTTGATTATTTAGTAGAATATTTCTAATTTACTTCTCACTGATCATAAATAGTATCCTCTTAGACCTAAAAAACCTCTCCAATTGGTCTCTGATATGAATTAAGCTCCATTCTATTGAGAGCTCAGTGGAAATTCATGAATTTGAATCAGGGCTAACTGTCCTGTAGTTTCAGAGACAATGACTCTGTGGTAGCAATTTAAACAATGCCTTTTGAATGTCAGTTTATTAATAATCAGAGTTCTTTTAATTCTACATAATATTTTAAAGACTCACCCATGGGGGTCCATAAAACCACAGGGCTAATCTAAGGCTTAAATCCATTAAGTCAGTCATTTTCACCTTTTGTCTCCCATATATTTTATGTAAACACCACTCTTTTGGTTGATGGGTTTCCTTCTCTCAGATATCTATGAACCCTGTGCAAGACTTAATTAACATTAAGTGTTAAAGGATTACACTTTTAATTTCATGCTGATTTGCTCAAATAACAAACACTATTGGGTGCTTTTATGTAAGGAAAATATTTCTTTGATTGTTGGTAATCTACAATCATCTTATAACACCAATTGAATCTGTTAAAGTTTTATACTGAGAGATTAATAAAATATAAACTTAAATAAAACAAGCTAAAGGAAAACTTTAGTTGGCTATGTAAACTGTAAAAGGAAAATTGGCCCCATGTTGAAATGCTGAATAAAAAATTCTGCATACCAATGATAAAAATTGAAGCAAATAGAAGCTGACAATCACGAATCTTTGAAATACTTGAAGCTGCACCTCTTGGATCATGGCTGCATGTGTAATACATACTATAGTTGAGAATCTTCTATTAATTTTCTTTATGAGACAGCTTATGAACTTGGTATGAGAAAGTCAAAATTAGAGAATATATTCCAACTCACATCCACCAACTGACTAAATACATTGAAACTGTCCAATCACGTCAAATCACTTGAAAACAAAACTTTTTAGTTTTCTTTTCTTGTTGTTATTGTTGTTGTTGTTGAGAAAGAGAGAGTATGTGAGTGGGTGGGGAGGGGCAGTGAAAGAGGGAGAGAGAGAATCTCAAGCAGGCTCCAATCTCAGCTTGATCTTATGATCCTGAAATCATGATATGAGCAGAAATCAAGAATCAGATGCTTAATTGACTGTGTCACTGAGGTGCCCCAAAGCTTTTTAGTTTTAATAAACATTATTTCTTTTATAAAATGTCTGAATTTAAGTGAAAAGTTTTAATACTTTTTTAAGATAAGTACATCAATACCTCATTTTTATTTATCAATCTTTTCAGGAAAAAGAAACACCCAACACACCAGCACTGCTTTAAGTTAATAGGTAGATGTTATTGAAGCAGAGAGTAAGGTTCTTGTCTCTTGGAGTTGAAGGATGAGTCTTGGTGGACAAAGAAGAGTGAATAAAGCAGTCGAGTTTTATTAAGTGAGGATATAGAAAAAGCTCTCAGGAGTAAGAGGGTTTGCAGCTGAGGGCTTTTAGAGTTGGTCTTTTATAGAAAGCCAACTAGGGAATTTAAATCTTTTTAACAACTCTATTGATAGCACCATTCAGTAAGGACTAGTGATAACACCTTCAATGACTTACCTCCTTTTTAGGGTCCAGTAATTCTTTGTTGATTACCCATAGCTATTTTAACAAGATGCCCCCCCCCCCCCGACACTTAGGACAGGGTGGTCTGATTTGTTCCCTTATCTTTGGCACATTTTTAGGATTTTTGTGACACTGATCCCATAGCCCTGTACCTATCTCTCCCTAGCTAGCTCCACCTGTCCCTTACTCAGGATTCTTAACCTAATTCTTTCTGATTCTACAACTTCTGACACTATGATTAGGTGAGACATGTTCTTTCCTTATGTAAATCAAAATCTTCTCTAGACACTGGTATAAACCAATAGAGATGAATAATAGCCAAGTCTTGAAATAAATATGGGAACAATATATAAATTATTTTCTTATTACCTATTTAAAGTCATTTAAGGAGAAGTGCTCATGAGGCAGATCTTGAAAGTGAGAGAGTTAGGGTCTTTAAATGGATAAAATAATCTAAGTATTGAAGTTTAAAAGAAAAATAAGATTGATTGTGCTAGAATGTGGATAGTTAGGGCCACTACCAATATGTCTTCTTTGGGCAAATTAGGAAAAGACACTCTCTTTTGGCAGATTTATTCCATGGGCTTATGGCTTGAAAACCTGATGATACCTTTGTATAAATTAAAAAAAAAAAAAAGTGTCTTTTCCCACAGGCAAATGAAGTCCCATGCTAGGATACATGGTTTGGCAAGAAGATTGTAGACTACATTATAGTCCTTATCCCTATTCCCTCCTTGGCCAAGGGACCCTGATGGTCAATACTCAGCGTGACCATTTATGGTGGTCCAGTGGATGGTAGAGGAGTTTCATTTTAGAGGGAAAGAAGAGTTATTAGGAAGATAGTAAAAAGAATGTTTAAGATTTATTTATTTATTTTAGAGTAGGAGAGAATACAAGTCTAGAGAGGGCAGAGGGAGAGGGAGAGAAAGAATTCTCAAGCAGACTCCCCACTGAGAGTGGACCCTGATGTGGGACTCAACATCAGGACCCTGAGATCATGACTTGAGCCAAAATCAAGAGTCAGATGCTTAACCTACTGAGCCACCCAGGTGCCTCAAGCAACCCAGGTGCCCCAAGATATATCTATATCTATATCTATATCTATATCTATATCTATATCTAATCTATATCTAATCTATATCTAATCTATATCTATATCTAATCTATATCTATATCTATATCTATCTATCTATATTTTTTTAGATAATTGCCATCATATACTCAATCTTTAGCACAATTACAATTAGGGTTCCTTGGTAGCAAGTAACAGAAACTGACTTGGCTAATGTTGGCAATGTTTACTGGGATAATATAAGGTAGTTTACAGTATTAAAAAAATGGAATAATCACCTTCTGAAAAGGTATGAATGAGGGCATTTCACAGATTCACAGATCAGGGTAGCAGAAACTAAATGGGTCTCTTATGACTTAGAGCAGTGGTTCTTAATTCTCACTGAATTTCATAACAACCTAAGAAATTTTTAAAAGTCCTGATGCTCAAGCTACACTTCAGACCAATTAATTCAGGGTCTCGGGTAGATGGAGACATCAATAGGTTTTTAAAACTCCCCATGTGAAACATCCTTCATAATTTCAACTTTGGGATGAAAAAGAACCATCTGGATTTCAGTTTTTATGTCATTATATTTAATTAAGACTTAAATTCTGAGTTTGGAGTAGAGAAGAATCTGATTGTCCAACCTTGGATTTTGTACCAATCCTCCTTTAGACAGGAGAAGGAGAAGTATCCTCCAAGCAGTAGTCAACACTGTTTATAAAGGAATAAGAATGGGTCCTGAGAGCAAAATCAGAAGGGATGGAAGCTAAGCATACAAAACCAACTGAAATCTCCTACAGCTACCTTTGCAATGAATTAGTATGTTAAACAAGGAAGAAGAGTAATTAGAAATTATTTTGTTTATGATACTTTCATATTTTTCCTCTTTTCAATGATTATAACAGGAACATATTTGTTCCTTTATTTAGGGTGTTAATTAGTGTTATAGAAAAGTGACATTGAATTTTCAGAAATAGTGCATGGATGCAGATGTAAGCCCATGAATCTTAATGTTATTCTATCCTCTCTTTTATGAAAACTTCCCTAAGTCCCTAGGTGTAATTCTTATGCTGTCCCTCTAAAGCAACACAAGAATAATGTGACAATTTGAGTCTGACTTGAAAAGAAAGACTTCACAAAAAATTTATGTATTATTTCATGTCTACATTATAATATTTTCCCCAAATTCTTCCCAATTTTATCCCTCTACCACAGAAACTTTTAAAAGATAATAGTAAAAAAAAAAATCATTGAAGGAGAGATAGAAAAGACAGAACTTCTGATGTTTCTCTTCAGGGTTCCACTTGAAATCTTTCTCCTCTTGATTTGTAAAAGTTCCAGAAGCATTTGGAGATTCTAACTTGTGGGTGCTCAGCTGGACTCTTTAACCCTCCTATGCCCTCTTCTAGTTCACACCAGTTTTATATCAAAAGGCTAAATTAAATAAACTCCACATAGCAGACAGGGGAAAGGAGGTCACCAATTTACTATATTCTTCCACAAAATAAGCTGCAAATACAAAATCCCTTCAGCTAAAAGTGAGTGTCACCAGAAACCCTGCTTTGAGAATTAAAAAAAAAAAAAGGCAGGATGTGAGGGATTCTCCAACATAAAGGCTTTTTAAGCAGGAGGACAAAGGAAGCACAGGAAGCCTTAGACCTCAGAGAACATTATTCATCATGAAGGGTTCTGGCTAGGAGAACAAAGAAAAAGAACTGGGCAGGTTTAAGAATCCCAAGTGCCTCAAGCTGGCTTCTTAGAACAGTTCACTCTAATTTTGTGTGAATTTTAGACCTCTCTAACAGTGAATACTTGTTTTAAGTGTTGTCACCTAGTTAGGAATCACAGCCTTTTCAAGAATCTTGTAAGTGATAACAATCTTTAGGGCAGGAGTAACTACACAATTGAAGTGACAGATTCACCTTTTCAGACTTATGAAGAGTTTTTTACTTCTGGGTTTGACTTCTCTGAAAAATAACAGGTGAAGGTAATGTTACTGGGTATAAAGATGTGTAACATTATACATATATGACAAATTATGGCTAAAATAAAGTCTCTCTATCCTAATATTTAAAAAATAAATAAAAATTGGTAGGTCTAAAAAAAATAACAAATTACAAGTAGCCAGAAATTAGGGAAAAGAGGTGTAGTATCAGGCCATAAACTTTAAAAAAAAGGACAGCTGAGGAAGAAGAAAGAAACTTCTGATGAGATATAGCCTGGCCCCTCACTCCTAACACCTGTTTTCTGTATGACAGAATGAAGCATATATAATGAAACCCTGAAAAATTTTACTATTGACCCGATTTGGAGAGAAATGACCTTTTAAAGTGAATAGGTAACCTGGTGAAAATGTGGGGAAAAACATTTGAAAGTTAAAAAAAAAAAGTAGATATTCTTATCCACCTCTGAAAAATCAGTGTTCATTAGCAGGACCAAAAGGTCTTAGTGTTAGGAGGATGAGCTGAAGCCCGTGGGAATCAGATAATAAACAGTTATGGCATCTCAGAAGAATGAAATAAGTCCAGGGGCACCTGGGTGGCTCAGTGGGTTAAAGCCTCTGCCTTCAGCTCAGGTTATGGTCTCAGGTTCCTGGGATCTAGCCCCACATCGGGCTCTCTGCTCAGCGGGGAGCCCACTTCCTCCTCTCTCTCTCCCTGCCTCTCTGACTACTTATAATCTCTGTCTATCAAATAAATAAATAAATAAAACCTTTTTAAAAAAAAAGAATGAAACAAGTTCAGAAACCCAGCTAATGCTAAATGTCCTCCCATTCCCATTCTATGCAATCTCCATGCCCTCAGGCAAAAAGGACAAGAAATAGTAGTCAACACTCCTATAAAACTGTATGTGTGGGGAGAGGAAACATAGGGTATAGAAGATACCAACTATCTGAGATAAAGAAGAAAGTGCACAAGAAAATTCACTCACATTAGAGAAAGCTGGAGTGCTGAATAAACCTGCCAATGTTTAAGGCATGGAGGAGGAAAAGTAATGGTGTAGAGACTGTATCAATTATATTTTGTTCCATAATAAGCCACCATAACTCTGTGACTTAAAATTATAAGGATTTATTTAACTCACAGTTCTGTAGATTGGCATGCTAGCCTATGCTCAGCTAGGGAGTTCTATTTCATCTAGGCTCAGTCATGGGTCTGTTTCAGCTGCCAGGTCATCATAGATGGGACTGTGCATCTTGACTCCATGTGGTCTCTCATTCCTGTTGCTGGGTAGCCAGGCTGGACAGAGGTCAAAGAGAGGAAGTAGAAGTATATGAAGTTTCTTGAGGGCTAGTCTTTGAACAAATATACCATATCTCTTTGGCCAAAAAAACCACAAGTCCTGTCTGAAGTTAAGGGCTGGGGAGATCAATTCTGCCTCTTCTCAGGAGGAACTGCAAAGTTACAGTGATTGAAGCACTGATATAGGGAGACAATATAAACACACTATTATGAAAAGACTTAAAGAAATAGAGACATTGCATCATATAAAATAACCTGAACAGTAAGAAAACTGAGGAAACAAAAGAAAACTTTCTACGATATACACACAAATTCTGTAAAACAACATCTAGATGTTAAGCAATGGAATGAGAAGTAAAATAAGATCAAAGAATAAGAGAAATAAAATGAGTATAACAACAGCAAACTCCATTATAAATCTGATAAATGAATTAAAACCAGCAAAAATAGAATAAAAGCTAAAACAATCATTGACATAGAGGATAGAGCAAGATAGAGACACTTACTGATATGAAGGATAGGCAAAGAAGATAAAATATAAAGATAATTGGTATTCCTGACCAGAAATGTCTGGTTCAACAAATGAACCAGAAAAAGTATAATTATAAAGGAAAATTTCCCTCTTTAATAGCTACTTTCAGTCTTCACCAAACACTGTCAATGTTAGAAGACAGTGGAACAAAGTCCAAAGATTCCTAAAGAAGAACTGTGATTAAAAGGTATTATTTATATTCATCCAAGTACTGTTGACCCTTAAACATCATAGGTTTGAACTGTGTGGGCCCACTTTACGTGGATTTTTAAAATAAATATAGTACAATGTTATAAATGTATTTTTTATTCCTTATGATTTTCTTTTTTTCTTCCTTATGATTTTTAAAATGATGTTTTATTTTCTTTAGCCTACTTTATTATAAGAATACAGTATATTATACATATAGCATACAAAATACATGTTTATCAACTGTTTATGTTATTGGTACAGTTCTGGTAAACAATAGGATATTAGTAGTTACGTTTTATGAGAGTCAAAATTATACTCAGATTTTTGACTATGTGGAGGGTCAGTGCTCCTAACCCTTGTGTTGTTCAAGGGTCAACAGCATTTATTCTGGAATTAAGGCAATAGGAAAGCATCTCAAACATGGAAAACTCAGAGGATATAGAACCCCCAAATTATTCTAGAGGAAATGAACAAATTGAAATTCAACTCATCCAGATAAAGAACTCAAATTAGAAAGTAGCAGTAGAATGACTAGTCATGACTATGGAAGCCACTTAAATATGAACCACATTTAACAGGGTAAATTATGAGACAATCATGAATACAGAACAGAAAAAGTATCTTATAAATCTTGACAAAACAAGAAAAATGATATAAAAATATAAATATAAAATGAATATATAATTATGATATATAAAAATATCATTTTTTAATATATCATAATATATATATATAATAATATCAGTGTTAACCTCACACCCTTTTTCTTGTTAACAAGCTATTGGATATGCTGTATAAAAAAAAAAGTATATCCAAAAATAAATCCAACATACTGATATCTTTTAAGAATTTTCTTCTTGAGTATAGAGATCTTTAGGAACTAGTATTAAAGAAACATTAATCAGCTATTTCTTCAGATTCTTTTTCCTCTGTTAAAGACTTACACAATCAAATATTTTCCTCTATGACATAATAATTAACATTTACTGAATACATGATCTCAGTGTTTTACATCTAATAAGCACTTTAATTCTTATAACAACCATATAAAAAGGTTCTACTTTTTTCCTAATTTTACTTATGAGAAAACTGAGACACAGAAAGGTTATTTGACTTACTCAGTTTACTTGAGAATATGAAGCTTTTTACTCAAGCAAAGCCAGTCTCTTTATATAACTGTGGTAGAATCTCACTGTTATATACTGTTTTATCTGTTTCACTATGTAATTATTCAGCTAGCTGTTTCTCTGTTTGTGTACATGTGTGTATACATTGGAAGATAACCAGACTAAAGTTTCCCAAGTTGTTGTTATTGCTGGGTGATGGCATTTCTTCCTTTAAAATTTTTTTCCCTGAAGTGCTTGAATTTATTCTTTTTGTAGTGAATGCATTGATTTTATAAGAAGCCAATGAAGCTTTGTTTATGGAGAGAAATGGATATGGTTATTTTCTTTATATCATGTATGATGCATAAACATGCTGGCAGATTAATTTATGCAAAACTGGGATCTTGGTGTCTTGGTCCTGACCCTGATCCTCCAGGGCATTCTGTTGAAATACATGCTGTGGCAATTACTGAAACATAAAACATGGGTTTCCTTTGTATTTTTTAACTGAAATATAATTTTGATATAATAAAGTAGACAAGCCTTACATATATAGATTTATGAATATTTTTATGTATTCATTCTAAAACATGAAATTTCTTATTGTGTGAATAATTTGCATAAATTTCCCTTTTTCCTGTGGAGGAATGATGGAGCTGTGTTGGTGAGATCTCTATTGGTCCAAGGCAAGAGGAAAGAGAATCCGAAACTGAGGACATGTTTACAGGCCAGAATTATGTAGCACACTTACAGGAGTTTAGTGGTCACCAAATCATTTGGATTGGAACTGTGTAAAGTTTAAAAGGAGAAAATGAGGCAATTATTTCGGAACCGGAAAGTAGTTGCATTTGTGTTTTGCATCTGAAAAGAAATGAGGTTGTTCCCTTCTTTCCAGGCTGGCTGACTCATATATAGTGGGCTATGGTGTTAGAGAGAACTGTTGCATTAAATATCTATAGGTGTATTGAGTGACATAAATATATGAGGGACTGTGATTTTTCAGTGAGTACTCTTTGGAGAAGTGAAATGTTAGAAGATATATATATGTATGTATATGTTAAGGGATTTGTGTTTGTTATAACAATTTGACTTAACATAATATTTAGAGCTGGTTAAATAATTTTTTTTAAGGTCCATGACTTCCTATGTGACCCTGGAGCTCAAAGTTCGCAAGAAAGACAGTTGTGAGGAAAGATAGACACAAAATGGTAGAGTCCATGAGGATGGACTGAAACATGTCAGTTTTCCTTGTCTCTGATTTTGATGGTATGGAGGGCCCACAAAAGCTTGCTAAGGAGCTAAAATGCACAAACCTGACTCAGGAGTTGGAGAAGCTAAAAGATGATCTAAAGGATGATGGAGTACTTGCAGGCTTACTTACTGCCACACATCAACAAAATGAGTCACCGAGTCAAGTATAATATTGATGAGCTACAAGATGACTGCTCTTTACTTGGGCCATCCAAATCTCTCAGGAGAATTTCTGCCCGACCAAATGGGAAACATACCAGACAGGGAGTTCTGGGAACTAAAGTTCAGCTTAGACAAGTTGACATTATAGAACTACCATGTAAATTGTTGTTTTTGATAATTTTCACTTAGAGAGTTAATTTTTCTTTAAACTTCCCTAAAGTATTAAATTCATTTAGAGATACTGCTTTCTGTTTTTGAATTACTGATATACCTGAAGCTGTATTTTCATTGCACAATTATATTAGTTATTGGATTTTGAGCTGTCCTGGAGAGTGTCTGTATGGTGTAAGAAATTCCCATATGAATGAGGTAATGACTGTACTGCTCTCCCACATCAGTTAACATTGTGTGTACAAAATATAGACCCCCATGCTTGACTTTCTACTACTTGAAAGTTTGAGAATACTAATGCATAATCTTTGCAATGTGTGAAAATTGTAGATAGATAATATGATAGAGAAATGAAAGGAAAAGAATGATGGATGACAGTTCTATTTTTTTCTTTTCTCCTTGATAACATTATGATTGAGGGGAAAGGAGACATGAGTAGCCCTCATTTGCTCATGTTTCTTTTCATTAAAATAAAGTTTAAAAGATATCCTCGAAGATTCAGAATGTCCACTCTCATCAATAATTCTGCATATAAGGGAAACAGAATACTAACATTTATTGCATTTATCTTTTTAATAATTTCTAATATGTATCCACCAGATAACAGAGTAGTGTCACTTCACATCCTCCTACCTGATTTCCCACACCACTTTTCCAGATTTCTGTTTATGCTAGTCTTGTTCCAGTTGAACCTCATCTGTTCTGAATAATTTCAACCTTTACTTATGAAAGGTTTTGGTAGGGCTTGTTTGCTTTTCTATATGAGAAAATGACTGCTGATGGCCTGAAAAGTCTAGAAGTGATTGGTGTATGAGGTGCTTATTCCAGATAGTGGATCTCTGTCTCAATGATGCAGTCAGTCAGCCACCTTAAAACACATTTAAAAAGCAGAGATTAATATAAAAGAATGACAATGCATAATCAATTAAATTTAAGCAAAGGAGAGCATTCCTGAAATTAGAACCTTACTTGTTTAGTAAAGAATGGCCAAGTAGTCACCTAAAAATAGATTATCATCCCTGAATCCAAACCCCATATTTTCTCCTGAGTGCTGTGGCAGTCATGTTAACCCATTCCAGACACAAGAACTTTATTTTATTTGCATAATCATTTCAGCTCTATTCCATAGAGAGTTTTAGGTGGTAATAAGAATTTGAGGGAAAAAGCAATATTAAAAAAGTCATAGCAAACTAATAAAGGGAAGAATAAGATTAAGCACATAGAAATGCACATGCAGAATTCCATACTATTGCCAAAGATCTACTTAAAAAAAACAACAACCAGAAAAACCAACATGATCAGTTATGTCCTTTGGATGGTCCATAAAGAAAGGTATCCAGTGTACAGCTATGCCCTCAGAGATGTGGAACAGTTACAGTGGCATGTTCAATTTGTAGATACAAGTGAGAGCAAAGTGTATGACATATTCCTTAAGCATCTGAGAATTGTTTAGCTTTTTACCTTAGGATTAAGCCCACAGATGGATAGGGCACATGTGTGCCCTTCTAACTCCCAAGTTTGATGGATTTCGTTCCTTGCTTAACTATTCCAGAATACTTGCTGGAGTACGGCACTGCTATACTCAAACCCGTGTTTTGCATGCAGTGAACATTCTGAGATGTTTACAAGTGATTGAATGACAACAGATGGAGGGGCACTAAATTAAAAGTGGGATTACATTTATATTTGTGCTTAAAAGCATGCTTTTAGAATGTTTTAAATAGAATGTGCTTTATATTTGATCCAGGTTAATGGTTAAGGGGAAGCAAGGGATTTTATTGAATGAAAAAACCAACTCCTTTCTTACCATGTCCAGTAAAGCTTGGCTGTTCAAGTCTAGAGGCTACGTTCAAATGTAACTCCCTCTCCATGTGGCAGTATAATCTAGAAGTAAAGTTCCTATCTGGGGAGAAATGTGCTGTCATTTGAGGGTTAGCATTGCCGGGGATAGGGAAGTGTTTGTACACCTTCCCTCTCAGAATAATTTCCAGAAGTTGCATTTGGCACTTTCCAGAAATTATACATGATATTTATACTCACATTTCATTGGCCTGACCTTAGTAACCTAGCCATATTTAACTGCAAGAAAGGCTGAGAAATATAGTTTTGATTCTAGGTAGCCATATGTCCTTTGGAAAATTAAGAAATCTTTTGCTAAGGAGAAAGAACTAATGGGTATTTGGAAACTGCTAGTTGACTCTCTCAAAAGGGATCAAGTCAAGAGTTTGGCTTTGGTTTTGTTAAATTTGAAATGTCAATTATGTAAATAGGACAAGAAGTAATTGGATATTTAAATAAGGAAAATATGGGGCTGGAGATCTGTCAGTTACCACACATAGATGTTATTTAAAATAAAGAGTTCTAGTGAGATTAGTGAGAAAATTGGTTTATATACAGTAGAGAAGAGGACACAGGACTGCTGAGATATGGGCTACTCCAATAGTTAAAGGCTGAGAAAAGGAGAAAGATCCACACCATGGGACTAAAGAGGAGTGGTAAATGTGGTATAAAAAGAAGACTGTGAAAAGTGGTGTCCTGGAAGCCAAATGAAGAAAGTGCTTCAGAAGGAAAAAATGGTTATAGTGTCAGCTGCAGCCAAGAGATTGACTATGGTGAGAACAGAAAGCTAACTAACCCTCAGGTTTAACAAGATAAAGTGATAAAGAAAAGAATGGTCTCAGTGAAAGAAAAGGGATAACAGCCTGATCACAGTGAATTAAAAAGTGAAGAAGAAAATATAGCAGATACTGAAAACTCTTCTAATAAATTTTTCTGTAAATGGGAGAAAAATATGGCATGATTAAGAGAAAGTATTAAGATGGAAAATAATATATCATGCTTGTATTCTAACTGGTATAACACAAAGGAATAGAGGCATTAATGATGTGGCAAAAGGATTGAAAATTGCATAAGCTGTCTCCTTGAAAATGTGACTATTTGATCCCGTGATCTAGTAGCCTTACATAAGAGAAAGGAATAAGAATAGAAAATTTTTGACTGTAATGGAAGTAAAATACATGGGCTATAGATTAAATGCGGCAGTGGGAATATAGTATTAATTCCTTCT
The DNA here is from genome assembly GCA_003697995.1 of Taxidea taxus jeffersonii. Taxonomy (NCBI): domain Eukaryota; kingdom Metazoa; phylum Chordata; class Mammalia; order Carnivora; family Mustelidae; genus Taxidea; species Taxidea taxus. Next base: position 38,105 of record ML102089.1, on the reverse strand, counting down.
CTCTCTCTTTCAGTGAAATTAGAAACATGATTCTCTGTTGCAAAGGAATTGGGGATGAGTATTAAAAGTTTAAGGAGTGTGGATAACATGTGAAATAATTGTTTTGAAGAATGGAAAGCTAAGTTTATGACTAATAAATAGAGAGTGGCTGGCAGTATTGGACTAACATGAGGTATATATACTATTAATTCTGATGTTTTCTTCTCCAATCATGGTCACCTTGTTATATAGAGGTGTGGAATTGGTGCAAGGTTGGATTTAGACACTATTAGCATTTTTCTAGGCAAATAAAATAGAAGGAAAGAGATAAAGTGATGGAGGAATTTTACAAAGGATGGGACTATAGTGATGTCTCATGAAATCTAAATTGTGTAAGAAGGCAAAGAAGAGGAGATGACAGGTATTATGGCAGTTAAAATTGGTGTAAAGGCATAATAATGGCCTCTCAAAGACATCCACACTTGCATCCCCGGAATCTGTGGAAATGTTATATTGTGTGGCAGAAGGGACTTTGCAGATGTGGTTATGATTATGGACCTTGAGATTGGAGAGATCTTCCTGGATTATCTGAGTGGCCCCAATCTAACTGCATAAGCCCTTAAAAATGGAGAACCTTCTCTAGCTAGAAGGAGAGGAGAGATGAAATAGAGTGAAAGTTAAAGGATTTGAAGATTGAGAAGGACTCAACCTGTTTGGCTTTGAGATAGGGAGAGTGGACCTGTTTCAAGGAATCTGGGTCGACTCCAGAAGCTGAAAATAACCCCAGGTAACAGCCAGCAAGGAAATGGGGACCTCAGTTTTGGAACTGTATGGAATAGGATTCTACTAGCAACCTGAAAGAACTTGGAAGTGGAATCAGACGCAGAGCTCTCAGAAAGGAAGCCCATCAGCCCTGCCAACACCTTGCTTTGGGCCTTGTGCCATTCTAAGCAGAGAACTGGCTGAGCCACACAATGCCCAGATTTCTGACCTATAGAAATTGAGATAATAAGTAAGCATTATTTGAAGCCATCAAATTTGTGCTAAATTGTTAAAGCAGCAATAGAAAACTAACACAAGTGAGGATTGTCAAATGATTGGAGGTATCAATGGGGATGAAGATGGATGTGAAGGTACTAAAGTAAATGAACTAGAAACAGATTTTGGTCAGAAAGTGGGATGCTAGAAATTTATATTTTGCTAGTGGTGCCCTTATTGTTGACAAATATTGGCTAAGGTGGGTAGACAATTAGACTTGTGGAGGTGAAGAATCAGCTGTGTAATCTTATATCAACGATGATAAGGTGGAGTAAGAATGTAATCCAGATGCCAAGATTTTCCAAAAGTTCGAGTCAGTGAGCAGAGGTCAGTGTAGGAGTGTGATAAGGGAGACTAGTAGTGAGGGAGTCGGTGAAATGCCTTTTAAGGATGTTAGAGCTTTTAAGGAAGAATAACATGCCAATTATCAGGAAGAAGAGGAGGACTAAGGAGGACACTTCTGAGTGTAATTGTATGGGAATGTGGGAGGAAAAAAAAGTTCTGAAGTCTATTTGCTGAAAGACAAGTACATTTTTCAAAGGTAGTCAGGTTTCAGGTTTAAGAAGGCAAAGGAAAATTTAGGGAAGAAGTTGAGAATACAATGCAGACCAGCAACAGAGTTTGAAAGACAGTGAAAGGCAGAAAATGGATCAGTTTGGGTAGTGTGTAGATCTGTGAATGAAGGATGAGCTGGTAGTCTCAGAGTTCTTGCCCCGTCCTAACTGAAACAGACAAGGAAGTTAGTCTTGATAGGATGCAAGCTTTGATAGTCCGTATTTATTTTTAAGATTTGTTTATTTATTTTAGAGGGGAATGTGGGGAGATGGGCTGAGGGAGAGAATCTTTAAGCAGACTTCCCACTGAAGGTGGGGCCTGATGTGGAGGCTCGATCCCATGACCCATGAGATCATGACCTGAGCCAAAACTAAGAGCCAGATGCTTAACTGACTGAGCCACCTGGGTGCCCCTGATAGTCCTTTTGAAAAAGTTGGGCGATCATTCTAATTACATTCTTTTTCTTAGGATAGGTTTTTAAGGCAATATAGTGCTCAGTAGGGCCCCAGAAGAGCATGGAGAGGGCCTTTCATATCACAGCGTTTGTGATTTTGGAGGTCTTATTTACAGATGGCAGCAGGCAGTTACATTGTTGGTTCACAGACATTGGGAAGTCAACACTTCAGAAACTCCCTAAACTGATTTGACATTGGTGTGAAAATTCAACTTACTTATACTCCCTTGATTTTCTGACGAGTCAAAAATGAAAACCTGAGCCTATAATTCCATACACAATGAAAAATAACATTTTAAGATGTTCTTATTTATTGTTAGAGCTGCTATGTATTTTAAATACAAAAGATCTGTATTGTTACTTAAAGTCAGTTTTCTTTACATCTATTCTTTTATCCTTTACTGACGTTCTGAAAAAGCAAGTTAAAATAGCTTATCATGCATGCTATCCTAAGGAGTAAGTTTTATTTTTTTTTAATTTAGGGAAAGCTGTTTTCTAAATACGACTTTCCCTTAGTAGTAAAGGAATTCAGTGGAGAAGGATATAACTTAATATTTAATAGATGCTAATTCTCTAGGGAGAGAATGCTTAAAAGTTTGTAGGAGCTCATTATTTAATTTGTAACTTCTGGAGACTCTTTGTTTCCCTCCTGGAATGTTATAGCCTTCTCTTTCAATGGTGATGAATAAGTCTACAAAAGTGTAGTCAAGGGAAGAGAGGAAAGATGAAATTGATGTTCATCAGCAAATCCTTCATCTGAAATCACTTACATCACCCATCACATTGATTACTTTCCAAAAAAATGATGAATAGCAATACAACAGGTATACAACTTAAATAGTGCAGAATATTACATAATACACGATGACATAAGGATAATGTAGTTTTAAAGGTATATGACTTGGACCAGGAATGAAGTAATAAATTATATATCAGCAGAATATACTCTTTATTCTAGAAATACATATTAGTGTTAATAAAGAATATTTAATGTGTATGTGCGTGTGTGTGTGTATAAAGTTTGTGAGCAAAAAAACAAATTGAGGCATTTGGAATGAGACTGGACATACTATAAAATTTTACCCATCATCTGGCATAGCACGTCAAAGTAGCCACACAATGGGAGAGTCTTAAATGCTGGTGTATTGCTTTCCAGGAGTCTAGAATCCCACTGGTAATACAAAGACGCTGAGAACTTCAGACTTATCTTGGAGAAACTATCGCTTAACTGTCTTACATCTAGTGTGGAAAGTATTTCCCAGTTTTGTGTTGCACCAGGATGAGGTAATAGTCATTTACTGCCCTAGAAATTACCTCATGCCATTATTTTACTTCTGAAATGATGTACCTGGCTCACTACTATTACTCACATTTCATCTGAAACCATAAGTTCAAGCCCATTAATAATAAATTCTTATTAACCTTTTCTAAAGGACAAGGATGAAACTTTACTGACAGCTGGATTAATTTCCATATTTGAATATCTTTCCATTGATCAACCTCTTCAGAAAGCCTTTCAAGTAAAGACCAAGTGTTTTGATTCTACTTCCTTTTGTTGCAACATTTAATCTCACATTCTTTCATTTCTCTTAAGATTAAGTACATTTATCCAACACAGATGTAAAATATTTTTAAGTTCAGAAAATCATGGACAGATATTTCTAATGAACAACATTCAAGAGATGTGAGCTACAAAGACTTTAACATACTGAATTTTAGGAGAGAAGATATTTTTTTTTCAAAATTGCCAAAAAGCTTTTGAAAGAGTGAGATATACAGAGAGCAGCCTTTATTTAATTAGGATTTTTCTTGTTTTGGGCCCTCTGTCTTCTAAAATATAAGCTAAATTCTAGCCTATATAGCTTATCTTTTTACCCCTTTAGAGGTTGAGCAGTCCAACCATGATAAGCTGGAGCTAAATCAGTACAAGCATCTACCTTGCCTACATTGTGCTTGTCAGTCTATCTTTCGATAACTAGTTATTTGACCATGAATGATTTCTAAGCCTCTTGGAGGAGAGAGGCAAACGTACAGTAAGTAGACTTTGGATGAGCTGGAACATCCTGTTTCAACTGGTGATGTGGTAAATTGTTTTTCTGCTTCGATTCAGCCAAGATTTTTCTGGACCAGATAATGGGACTGTAAGGTTGCCAGATTTTCTGTGACCACTCTCACCATATTTTCTCAGGAAGTGTGCAGTAGTGCTTAGTTCTCATTAATGGCCTAATTACAAGCCTACAGTCTGGACAATCTTTACATCTATTTGTGTGGTGTCCATTATGCTTTCAAGTGGGTTTAAAGAAGGCTAATATTTGCAAGTTAGTTAACAAACAAATTCAACCTATTCCTGTTTCGGAGTCATAGTTTAGTAAGTAGTAAGGTCCATTAGTCATTTCATTTTTCTTTTCTAAATAAATCTTGGATATCATCAGTTTATGTTAAAAACAAACAAATGAACAACAATAAAAACACCACCAGAATAAGTGTTTTTGCAAACACTGCAAAGATGACAAAGTAGCACAGCGAGAGGTCTATGGAAATACTGGCTTGTACAGACAACGGTCTTAAAATCCTGTACCAATTTACTAGGAATCATGCAATGGTTTTAGCTCTTTTAGCAAGATCAGGATTAGAGATAATGTCCATGGCCTTTCAAATATTTCAATAATATATCTTTTTCTAAAAGTGAAAATGCGTTTTAGTGTTTTACAGAATTCCAGTCTATAGCGTTCTCAGTGTCTAGTGCTGTCATAAATGGAGCTACATATTAGAGGTGACTCAGCCTGTGGCTCTAGGGACAAGACCAGATTGAATGAGGGGCACATCTGACCTCCTATAACAACTGTTTGTGGCTGCGCTGGGCCCAAGCAAGGAAATACCTGCCTCCTTACGCTGCTGGTGAATTGCAGCTCATCTGATTCGGATGTGTTCCTTTTGCCTTGGCATAGGGTATTTTCAATAATTTAAATCACTTCATAATTCCAATATTTTTCGACGTAGTTACTTGTGAATCTTAAAGAAATTTACCACGTACTCTAAGAATATGAGCCGTGCCCTGCCTGCCCCACTTGCCACTCCCCCCACTTGTGCCCCCTCTGCAAATAAATAAATAAAATCTTTTAAAAAATGAGCCTCTTATCACCATATAAAATAACTCTCTGTATATCAAGGTTGAATGACTCATTCATCAAGTATTTATTGGGTGTTCACAGAGTGTCAGACACCATACTAGTCAATGAAACGAAGAGCAGAAATAAATCAGTGTTTTGCTTTCTAGAACTTACACTCTGTAAGGGAAGACAGAATTGCAATATTTAATGCACTAAATAAGTAAATAGAGGGACTATGCATACCAGTTTGCCCAGGACAATCTGATTTGAACATTTTGTCCTTGTATAATGATCAACAAGACCTTGTATAATGATCAACAAGAGTTTCAACATTTTTTTGGTTTAGACAATAGTCATCCTAAAAAAAAAAAAAGATTATGTAAAGATTATGGAAGGGAAAACATGGCTTATGAGAGAGGGTCAGAAAAAGATTAGAGTAACTATGTTGGAGTTTACTGGTCTAGAGGAGAGGGGGCAGATTCTCAGATTTTGTGCACAGCAAGCGTCTGGACACCATAGGCTTTCACTGGCACTTCTATTATAACAGTAGCAATTCCAGGTATCAGAAATATTAGTGTTTCCCAAAAAGCTGTGTTGAAACAATGTCAGTGTTTGACTTGAGATCAATTTTCATACATCCTGAAGCACCATTTCAATATCTTTGACAAAAGGAAGAGCACAATTGAAATGAAAAGCAATGTAGTCCCTTATAGCCAAAGATTTTGAGTAACAAATTCAGAAAACCATGGTTGTAATCCCAGCTCTACAGCTGCCTCTTGTTTTGTGATCTTGTATAAATTGCTTAAACTCTGGAAGCCTCACAGTCTTCTTTTGTGAGGAAAATATTTAATGTATGTAAAGTATCTAGATGAGTACCTGCATGTGGGAAACAATGTTAGATGTCATTCTCTACCCTGCTCAGTCAGTTTGCATGGCTCCATCCTTAAATAGTATTGAAAGAAGTGCAGTTTGAGAACTAAAATATAATTAAAAATACTTCAGATTTTTACCTGGTCCCCTTAGACTTGTCAAAGGGAGGAACACATTGCTGTTTCAGTTTCTCTCGGCTGCCCTATCAAATTACCACACACTGGGTAGTTAAAAACAACAGAAATGAGTTCTCTTGTGGTTGAATCTAGAAGTCTGGAATCAAGGTGTCAGGAGGGCCCCCTTCCCTCTGGAGGCTCTAGAAGAGGTGTTCCTTGGCTTGTGGGAGCCTCACTCCAGTCTTTGCCTCTGTCTTCATATTGTCTTCTCCTTTGTGTCACCCTCTAATCTCCCTCTTTCATTTTCTTATTAGGACATTTGTGATGGCATTTAGGGCCCACCCAGATAATCCAGAACAATCAGTCTCCTCACCTCAAAATCCTTAATTTCATCACAGATCAGGAATAGTCACAGGTTTCAGGGATTAGGACATGTTCATATCTTTTTGGGGACAGCATTCAGCTCATTACAATGATTCATGTAAAATCCCTCCACCCCATAATGGCCACTCTTTTTCTCTTCCCCAGTGATGCCAATTATTCCTCAAAATTGTAATTTTGGTTAGACTTGCTGATTTCTATTAATCAATGTTTATTTTTAACATCTATAATTATAATGGTTATAATTTTCTATTTTAACTATTAAAAGAGGATAAGTTGAAGCAAATAATCAATATTCTGTTAAAAATTCAATTATACAATACAATCAGGAAGTAATTGGAAATAAACAAAAGTTACTTTTCTTCTATAACACAGGTGCAAATGAATAGATGTGCTTATATTATTTACATTGGTAATTAGAAAAATAAAGTCAAGTAAGGTCTTTAAAATTGGAAAGTACTGGGGTGCCTGGGTGGCTCAGTGGGTTAAGCCTCTGCCTTCGGCTCCAGTCATGGTCTCAGGGTCCTGGGATCAAGCCCTGCATCGGGCTCTCTGCTCAGCAGGAAGCCTGCTTCCCCCCCGCACCCCGCCTGCCTCTCTGCCTACTTGTGATCTCTGTCAAATAAATAAAATCTTAAAAAAATAAGAAAGTAGTCACTATGGTAATCCAAATGCACATGATTTTGAATAGCTGAAGGAAAAGAAATTTACATTTTAAAAAATGTATAAAACAAAGAAAATGTTTCAGTAAACTAAAAAGGAAAGGGGAGAGAACCAAATGAGGGTATAATGACAAGCTTATTGTCTTTGATAATAAATGCAAATGGACTGAGTTCCATAATAAAAGTTTAAGAAATTCTCAAATTTGGTTAAGTAGATTAGATAAAACCCTCAACCAGCATTTACAATGTTTTGACCATTCCTAAACAAAGGACGTGGACTGTTTAGAAGCTAAAGGATAGGGCACCTGAGTGACTCAGTCAGTTAAGCTCTGTCTTCACCTCTGGTGATGACCTTAGGGTCCTGGGATCCAGTCCCATATAGGTCTCCCTGCTCACTGAGGAGTCTGCTTCACCTTCTGCTCCTTCCCCTTGCTCGTGCTCTCTCTCTCTCTCTCACATGTGTGCACTCTCTCAAATAAATAAATAAATAAAATAATCAAAAAAGTAAAAAAAGTTAAAGGATAAGATTTATCAAGTAAAAAAAGAGCATCATACCACTATTATCAGATAAATTAGAACTGTCACCCCCAAACTGAAGAAAAGCAAGAAAAGAGAAATGATAAAGATAAAATCAGAAATTAAGAAATTAGAAAATAGGAACATAAATAATAGAAATGTTCAATCTTAGAGATACTTCTTTGAAAGAAAAAAAATTCCCACTCTTATCTTTAAAAAACTGCACTGTTTAAACTAATACAATTCTGCTAGGTGTGATATATGTGGATTATGAATAAGGAATGATACACATTGAAATGTATAATATTGTTCATTAAAAGTTTGTTGCAGGGGCATCTGGGTGGCTCAGTGGGTTAAGCCTCTGCCTTTGGCTCAGGTCATGATCTCAGGGTCCTGGGATCGAGCCCCGCATCAAGCTACTCTCTGCTCAGCGGGAAGCCTGCTTCTTCCTCTCTCTCTGCCTGCTTCTCTGCCTACTTGTGATCTCTGTCTATCAAGTAAATAAAAAAATAAAATTAAAAAAAAAGCTTGTTGCAAAATAAGTTTGAGTCTCACAAGACTATTTTCTACATCATTTTCTACATTTTAAAAATGATGGTAATAACAGTGCCAACCAGGAAGGATTGTTTTAAGTATTAAATGAATTCACAGACTTACCACAGTGCCTAACACATGGTAAGTGTCAAATGTTAGGTAGCTGTTATCATTCCCTCCTGCTTTTCTTCCCAAAACTTTCCACAATAATTCTTTTTTTTAAATGTTCTCTTAATACAGATGTTATAGAAGTGAAATGGAGATTGCCAGCAGATATCTTGATTTAGCATGCGAGCTTCAGGTATTCACTTCTTTAGGTATTTCAGTTGAAGATAACAAAGGTGTTTCTATATTTTAATTTTTTCTTGAAAGGAAATAGAAGCTGTTGAGATTTGTGCTCCTTTTTTCTGGTAAACTGTGTCAGATAATTTCATGCATACATCATTCTGAGAATTTCACTGGCACCCTCAGTTTCATTTTGATGACCATTTGAAGAAAATTAATTTTAAAGGATGAGCTTCAACCAGTTAATATGAATGAAACACCTGACAGAAAACAATTTCAGCATTTCAGTGACTTTGAGGTGATATGGTGGCTTACCTTACACTATCTTTCAATCATAATTAAAAATTAAAGTTTTATGTAATTAAAAGAACCTGGCTTTGACTATGATTCCAGTAATGTGTGTAGATAAAAACAACATAGTTGGCATTTTGAGATAGTATGGAGTTTGCATTTGTCATTCAGACAGATAATCTTATGGGCCTCCTTCTCTTGTCAGGGACAGGAAATAGATTTTTGATGCTATCTAATATTGATTGAACTGCCACAGAAGTGATGGGACAAGATTTGAAGGGTACTGTTTTAAGCAAGCTTGAAGAGCTCTTTTTACATGGTCTAATTATGTGAGGACGAGAAAATAAAACAATTATGAATGGAGGGTTTTCATCGACTTAAAAACAACTCTTGCCTACAAAAACCAAAATTATCAATTATTTGAGGTTCCTGGAAAGGTTGTTTTTTGGAAGTGTGGTGGAGGAGAGATAACATGTGAAGATTGGGAGACCCATTTTTTCCCTCCCCTAGTCAATTTGCATCTAATCTGTGCAGTCTGTGGAACATGATGGCTTTATGCTAGCTCTTATCTCCTTATTGATATTTTACTTATAATGGACCTCACAAAATTTTTAACCCAAGAAAAATAATGCATAGAAAAATAGCAGTTATTCAGCCTTAGGGGAGAAGTTCTTTAAATTATTTAGGTATAAAAATATTTATTTTATCATTGAAGGGAGGAGAAAGCTAATACAAAGAACTATAATTGAAGTAATATTTCTAGATAACTTCCTACACAGATAGAGGAATAAATAAACTCCAGAACTCAATTGTTTCTTGGCTTAGTGTTTAATGGAGTCCTACAATTTCTTTCCTTAAATAAGTGACCTGATTAGATTTCAGATATAATTAAGTGGCAGTTTTGAGGGCAGTACTTCACAAATACAATTTTACTACAAGAAATGTTCATTGAAAATAGCACTCCATTTTATTACTAAAAGGAACAATTTCAATGTCTATAGTTATTCTTTTCCATATTCCTTAAGAACTATGAGCTGAGTATCTGCTACTTTTGTCCATATAAAATATTTTTCCTATTTATTCAAGAATATATATTGTTTCAGAACAGATTTATTAGTAGAAAAAGAAACCAAAATGATTTGAATTGGTATGATGCGCACAGGATTCATATTGCATCTAAATAGTTGACATAGTAAAATTCACCGATTTTAGTGTACAAGTATGAGAATTTGAAGAAATCAACAGTCATAACCACTAATAATTTTTATTTGTTAGCATTGAAAATGGATAATCTCTTTGAACAACTCTCTTTCCTTATTACAAAAGTAACACATTTAATGTATAAAACATGGAAAATCTCAAAGGAAAATAAGAAAAATTACTTAATATCTGTACCCCCAAGATATCATTGATAATAATTTGGTATCTGTACTTGCACTTTCTTCCTATATATATTTCATAGTTTAGCAGACACTACTGTGATGTATATGCTGTCCTGTGGGAATTTTTTTAAAAAGATTTTATTTATTTATTTGAGAGAAAGAGAGCATGAGAGAGAGAGAGAGAGAAAGCATGAGAGGGGAGAGGTCAGAGGGAGAAGCAGACTCCCTGCCAAGCAGGGAGCTGGATGTGGGACTCAATCCTGGGACTCCAGGTTGATGACCTGAGCTGACGGCAGTTGCTTAACCAACTGAGCCACCCAGGTGCCCGGGAATTTTTTTAAGTGATTCTGATTACTTTCCTTAAATATTACTTAAATAAGTAAGTTAAATATTACTTGAAATTTGCCATAAATATTACTCTGTAACATTTAACAAAATCTGTGGCCTAACACTTCCCAGTATGTCTGGAACATAGTTTGTCTCTCTTTCCCTCTTACTGGAGACTTGAATTATTTCCAATTTATTCCTATCAAAATCTATACTGGTTGCATATACATCCTGATGTTTATTTTCCTGGGATACAGTCAAAAAAGGAGACCTACTTGTCTGAAATGTACCTACACATGAATTTTATATTTATTCCTTTCTGAAAAATGCGTCCTAATTAAAAATATATTTATTATCATAATTCTGAAAGAAGATAATGAGTATGGGACTGGATAGAGATGGAAACTCGTTTCCCTAACATCAGGAAAAAAATTGCAGATAAAAGGAATTTTTCTTTTCCTTCTGTCTCAAGCTAAACTCAGAAAGGGGAAGGGGCGAAAGAAGTGATAGGACTTTTAAGTGAAAAATCACTTAAAGACTTTATCATGGTGGTGCTCAGCCAGGGGACCTGGTTTCTCCCCACCTCCTGACATTTGGAAAGGTCTGGAGAGATTTTTGGTTGTAACAACTAGGAGAGGTTGCTACTGGTGTCTGGTGGGTAGGGGCCAGGATTGCTGCTAAACACTTTAGAATGCATAGAACATACCTCCTCTCCTCTTTAAAAAATAATAAACAAACCAAACAAACCAAAACAAAACAAAAATAGAATAAAATAAAATAAAACCAATAAGAAATTATCTAGCCCCAAATGTTAATAGTACTGAGATTGAGCAACTTTATCAGAAATTGAGTGAAAGATAAGAAAGAGTTCACAGTAAGAATAAATGTTACCAGATCTTTCCTAGAAGAAAGTCACTTTCAGAGGGCTTAGATTTTGAAACTGTAAGAGCTGACATTGGTAATTAGAGACTCTGAATAGATGTACAGGTAAGAAGTGACAGTTCTGATCTCTGATCAGGAGCCATTATTTATTTAAATAGAGATAGTTCACAGATATATGTTAGAAAGGAATGGTCAATAGACATTCTTTTATGGCAGGCTTGGCTTCACTGGTTACTTCCCCGAACTTTTCAGTGTTAGTCTATATGCGTAGATCATTGGTTTTACATTTTGAGATTAATTTTAAACAGCTTTTAAAAAGAGAGAAAGCTGGTCATGATCTCAGGGTTCTGGGATGGAGCCCATCATCAGGCTTCCTGCTCAGCAGGAAGCCTGCTTCCCCCCCGCCCCCCGCCAGCCTCTCTGCTTACTTGTGATCTCTCTCTCTCTGTCGAATAAATAAATACAATCTTTAAAAAGAGAGAGAGAAAGCATTTAGATGTGGAAGCATGGCATTTACAGTATTTTAGTTGTCCTTATCTAAATGGCTGAGTTAGGTGCCCAAATCAACTATTGGTAGCTATTGGTATTTCAGACAGTGACTAAGTTTTCTTATCCAGTTGGTAGAGGACATGCCTTGAAAATCCAACTTATTTCAGTGAAAATTGTGTTACATAAAGGGTGAGACTATAGAGGATTGTTTCATGGAAATGTTATAAATTATGTTTGTCTCGGCAGAGTTTTATCAACAGCTTTGGGAATGGGATTTCTGATACTTTATGAAATTGGAAAATATCCTCAATTCTCAAATTATGATGCCATCTACTATTATATGAAGTAAACAAAAACAAATATCACATGTCAGTTGAATAAATTTTACATGTAATAAGTGACTGATGTTCTCAAACTGAGTTAAGCTCTCACAAAGTTTCCTCGAGGAAGGACAAATCATAATAATTACTATCTCTGTCTTACAGGAGGGAAAGAAGGAGAGATGAAAGACTAAAACAAATGGAAGGCTTTTATTAATTGCCTAATAGATTACTACATTATCATGGTCAATAGATAAGTTAGATTTCTAGGGCTGGGAATGCTGAAGTATAAAACTGGAAATGTTTAGAAAAAAATCTTTAGTGTTCTTTTGTCTCATTGGACTTTGGAAGACATCAGCTGTGGAGCTAGTTGTGTAAATCCAACATAGATTGGCAGAGGATCCTTGCAAGTTAAACATTTTGTTAATAAGTGTTTAGGGGTTGATTTCTGATTCACCAGATAGAACTCCCAGATGCTATTTAATTGTCTCTTAAACCATCTTTTTAAAATTTATATCCTGATACCTTGATGATATAGCAGAGGAGATGGATCAACACTCCATCAAGGCGGGAAATAGGGAGACTAATCTGTTCATACTATTGACATGAGTGAATGAATTGGCCAAGAGAAGCAAATGCCACCTTTGTCTAATTATTGCTGGAATGAATAATTCTGTATCAGCTTAGTATGTCAAAACCAAAGTGCTCTAGTTGTCTAAGGTGGACATTCTTCAAAATTCCATTAGATAATATTAAATAATTCCATTTCCAATTTGGATCAATTTGCTTAATTACCTTGGGATAGATTCTGCAGGCAGATGGTTTGGAAATCAGTGCTGCTAAAAGCATTTAGAGCAGAAAGAAGAATGCTGAATATTCTTCTGTTATCAAGGAGACAACTATTTAAACTTGTTCTAAATTTTTGGATGCCAAATAATATCTGCCCTGCTCTGTAGTGTTAAAATGGGACTTCAGTCAAGATCTAATTCAGGAACTTTTACTCAAATGGAATGTTCTGCCTGTGTAGTAGTGAAGATTTAATTAATGTAGTAATAATGATCCTATATTTTTACATGTACCAGAATTATTATTCAGAACTTAATATATTCTTTTTAAAAAACATTTTATTTATTTATTTGACACAGAAAGAGAGATCTCAAGTAGGCAGAGCAGCAGAAAAAAAGAGAGGGGGAAGCAGGCTCCCCACTGAGCAGAAAGCCCCGTGTGGGGCTCGATCCCAGGACTTTGAGATCATGACCTGAGCTGAAGGCAGAGGCTTAACCCACTGAGCCACCCAGGTGCCCTGGAACTTAATATATTCTTAATGTATTGTTTTTTCAGGTGAAATAGGTTCTCTTCAAATAAATGCAACAAATAACATTTAAATAACATATCAAGCTCTTTGTCTTTATGACTTAAGCAAATTTAAATAATATTTTCCCAAGTTTTAATGAAATAATGGAACAAATTTATCATAAAATAGATAACACTTCTTTTTTCTACTATATTTTTAAATTGTATTCTCTTTTCTAAGAGAAGTTGAAGTTCAGTGACACAAAATATTAAATAGTACAAACCATGTGTAAACTATGCAATCTTTTTTAAAAGGGCATATTTGTAGCCTATAATTAGAGCATTTATGTTAGAATGAATGCATGTTACAAAAACGGTGAATATATATAATTTTTTCAGTGAACCAGGGCTCTTAAAACAATCTATTGAAAGAGTTCCCTTTATATTTCTTTTTCTAATTATATTTCAAAAGCATTTCAAAGTATTAAATGAAGTTTTCTCTCTCTCTTATCTCACATGTTTCTGAAAAATTAGTACTAAAAAATTAGTGTAATATAGAAACTTGCAGTCTACATTTAGTTGAATTGCATTTCTCTCAAGTAGGGTACTTTTGCTAAACAAAATAAACATAATACCAGTATTATGAGCCAGATAGTACTAAGGTTTCTTTCATATAAAGATCATGCTGTGTTTGGTAGCATGTTCAGTAGCCCCCAATTGTTGACAGTGTTTGAAAACTGAAAATGTTTGTATAGGTTAGCATTTGCTCCACACTGTCTTTGGAAATGTGAGTTTCATACATCTTAAAGTCTAAAAGAGGCAATCTATTTCACACTTTCCACATAGAGAAGTTGTAGTAAAAATTTGGTGTCTGCCTTCAACTGATATGTCATTCTGCAGGTGCAGAACTGTTCTGGGGGCTTAGACCAGCTGGGAAAAAAACCCGGAAGTCAAATAACATTTTAAATTTTTATTTATTTATTTAATTTATAGTTTATTTATTTTTACATATACATATATATCCATCCACTTTTTTAAAGTTTTTGTTTTATTTATTTGACAGAGAGAGACAGAGATCACAAGTAGGCAGAGAGGCAGGCAGAGAGAGAGGGGAAACAGGCTCTGTGACTCGATCCCGGGACCCTGAGATCATGACCTGAGCCAAAGGCAGAGGCTTAACCCACTGAGCCACCCAGCTGCCCCAATCCATCCACTTTTGTAAGTGTGACTGACAGTGTAGGACTGTGCATAATAAAGCTTAATGATTATGGTAACATTTACAGGCAATTAAGATGAACTTATATTAAATATTAATACTTTGTAAGTAATAAAAAATTGAGAAAGAAAATGAGAGTACATGTTTTTAGGTGTTTCAACAGGATGCTTAATTAAAGAGAAAATTTGTGAGAAAACAGGTAGCTTTTTCAACATGATCCAGTAACAACGTTGAAAACTATCTCAGTTTCACTTTGAGTATGAAGAACACAATATAATATGACTTTTCAGAGCATAGCTTTTTATTTTTCCTTTTTTTTTTTTTTAATGGAGAGGGAAAGAGCAGCAATCTTCCAGCAAAGCTGACCTTATAAAGTAAATTCGGATTCTTAGCAGGCCCTGTTTTAGTGCCATGCAGCACGGCTCACTAGAGCAAGTCGGACGAAAAGTTAAGAGAATCAGAAGTTTGATTCCATACCCTGTAACTAAGTTGCTATGCAATCTTGGGGGCTGGGAATAGCATTTTGGAAGCCTGATTGCCTTTTCTAATGGGCTGTGAAAGATTATGTAACTCCTGATACCAATGAAGATGCATTATTGAATTTCAATCTTTGGAAATGTTAAGATGAATATATGCAAAATAGATACACTTTAATTGGAAAACTTTTGTGATTGGTGTGTACAATTTCCATGAAGATATGAGTATCTGCTACAAAATATCTGAGTTCAGGACTCGGGGACAAACAGGTATATTTTATACTGTTTCAAAGTTCTGGTTTGAAATGTTACGAGCTTTAATCCTAGAGCTGCTCTTAATAGCAAGGGCTTAATCTCTAGCCTCTCGTCAGTATGATGACTGTGGCAGTTCCCAGTCTCACAGAGGTGATGTAAGTCTTAATTAATGTTTGTAAAACTATCAAGGAGCCATGGATGAGAAGAGTTATGAAAACGGGAGGGGATGTTGTTATAATAAGAAGCAACTGCACATTGCCTTGCATTACACTAATATGACAACAACATGCATTATTACACTATTAATAACAGGTATAACAGAGCTACTATCCAACATGATAAGCACATTTAAAATGTTCATGTTAACGAATTTATAGGTAATAATTCTCCCATAGGCTGTGTTTTTGTATAAAGGAATCAAACTGCTACATGGTCTTTATGTAACATTCTTCTGAATGAATGTACTATGATTATTAATGGAGCAAAAGAATCAGAATGATTCCTTTTACTATTTGGAAATTTGTGTCAGTCATGCCTCCAACTAGACACAGTTGGCTTGTCAGTTCGAATGAAGTTTTAGAATGCTTCTGTGTTAACACTTGTGTATTCTTTGCCTGTTAACACAGTGGTATGATTATATATGTATTGTATTCTGTTCCAAAGAGTAATACTTTCTCTGGTAGCTACCAAAAAGATCAAAATTAGCCTTGAAGCATGTGTAACCAAAAGTCAACCAGTGATGGCATCAGAAGAACCCATGTGGCATCTCCAACCTCAGTTTTGTCCTCTATAAGAGATTCTTTATATTTTTAGGGATTTTATAAAGCTCAAATCCAGCAATGCATGTGAACTGTAACTCATGACACAAAAATAAACTGTTATATTTAGAAGGAAGAGCTAAGAGAATTTCAAAATATATCCAGAATCCATTAGAGGTGATCTCTGTTTCCAGCCTGGCCTGCATCACCATAATCTCCTTCCTGGATTTCCAAAATGAACTCCTAAATGGTTTCCTGGATTTTACCCTTGTCCACATACATACAGTCTTTTCCTAGTATTATAGCCAGAGTGATTTTTTTTTTTTAATTGAGTGTACTACACTCTTTGAAATGGTCTCATAATTCTTGGATGTTCGCTCTCTCTCTCTCTCTCTCTCTCTCTCTCTCTCTGTATGTGTGTGTTTTCATTTTTTATCTTTGTATTTCACTTTTGGAAGTTTCTACTGATACAGCTCACTGATCTTGCCTCAGTTGTGTCAAAGCTAGGAATGGGCCCATTAAAGGCATTCTTCATCTCAGTTTGTGGTTCCGGTGTCTTCAGTGCCAGGTGTCATCTCAGCTGGGACTCTGCATTTGCTGTGTCTTAAGATTTGGGGTGGTAGTTTGCCCAGTGTACTTGGTTCTCTGATAGGTCCAAGAAAAGTCATTCTTTTTATTTTGTTCAGCTTTTTCTCAAACACAGAAATAACACCTGTTTTCTACATTAGAGCTAAAACAGAGTGATTCAAAACTTAAATGAAATTATGTTGCTTCTTTACTACTTCTTTGTTATGTCCTGAGAAGAAAATATTGATCTCTTGAAAACCAGCACTTCTCAAGTGTTTCTAATGTGTTTCTGCCACACTTTGATTTGAAGCAAATCAAAGCACCTAAATCTCAAGATTCATTGTAAATTTGCTAGTCAATCTTCCTAAACACAGAGTCAGCATGAGGTCAATTAGTGAATTAAAATAAAAATATTCATTGTCTTCATTAGTCATAAGTAGTACATATTAATTAATGAATTAAAATTAAGAAATTTAGAAAAAATGACCTATACACACGTGTATCTCTATATAAATATGCACTTTTATATATTTCTTACACTTTTCTATAAATGCTTAGGTTTATTTTTAGGAAAAAAAATTGCCTTTTCTCACAGAATAGCAGGAAGAGACAATTAAAACACAGTTGTGACCCAGCAATTGCACTACTAGGTATTTATCCAAAGGATACAAACATAGAGATTCAAAGGGGCATATGCGCCTCACTATTTATAGCAGTAGTGCACACAGTAGCCAAAATTTGGAAAGAGTGCAGATGTCCATTGATGGATGAATGGATGAAGAAGCTGTGGCATATATATACAATGGAATTTTATTAAGTCATCATGAAGAGTGAAATCTTGCCATTTGCAATTACATGGATGGAACTGGAGGATATTATGCTAAGTGAAATAACTCAGAGAAAGACAAATACCATATGATTTCACTCATATGTGGAATTTAAGAAACAAAACATGAACATAGGGGAAGGGAAGGAAAAATAAAATAAGATGAAAATTGAGAGGGAGGCAAATCATGAGAGACAGTGAACTCTAGGAAACAAACTAAAGGTTGCTGGAGGGGAAGTTTGTTGAGGGGGAGGGATAATTGGGCGATGGGCACTAAGGAGGACACTTGATGAATGAACACTGGATCTTAAATGCAACTGATGAATCACTAAATTCTAACTCTGAAACTAATTTAATAAAACCCCACAGTTGTGATAGGCAATAATATATTCATTTTACATTGTATGTATTCAGGATTTTCCACTCATATTTAAAAATTAGAACTGTTTTATTGCTCTTGTTTGGTAGATGACTTGTCTGACTTTTGCCTCTTTTCTAGCATCTTTCAGAATCTTTTCCTATCCTTGGCACTTTAAATATTCTAAATATCTTGGGGAAGTGACTAAAATGGATTTGCTTCACCCTCTTGTCATCCTTTCAGTATGATGTCTCCAGTCTCCTTTCACCTATAAATATTTCCTTGCATTTTGTTCATAGATAAGTTCCTTTACTAGATGTTCTTTTTTTTGGAATTCCTATTATTTGAAAGCAATATGGCTTGATTCTTTGATTTATATTTTAGGACATATTTTTGACTTTATATTCTGGCTTTCCATTGAAATGGTTTATTTCAAGAAGTCACATTTTTTAAATTGTAGTATGATTTATAAGCCAGAAAAATAAATGAGGGTGATATTCATGAAAACAGAGACATCACACAGTACAGGGGTTAGGGGAAGGGGTAAGGGAATACAAATATTTATCCATCCTGCCAACACTGTTTCAACAAATGAGACTGCAATTTACCCTGTAGACAATCACTTATATGTGGTAAAGGACAAAGAAGATCTTTACTGGAAGATGTTAGATCCTTTCACTTTAAGATAGCAAATAAATAAAACTAGAATAAGTGGCTTTTATTTTTTGGGGTGGAGGGAGGCAGATCCTCTCAGTTACTATAGATATTGCTGCTCTGTTAATGATACTATTATTTATGTAAAATATTTAAAAAATTTTCATGGATGAGTTAAATGATACCTCACCTCATGTTTGCCCAAATGCAGTTGTCTATTCTCTGTTCTCTGGACTTTTTTTTTTTTTTTTTGTTTTTTTTTTTTTTGACTGTTTTCTTGACCAAATGCCTTTTTGTTTGTGAGCTTCTACTGGTATTAAGTTTTTTTATTGAATTGAATTTCTTCACAGACAAATCCTGGAATCCATATGTTCCACTAGCACTCTATGTGAAACTGGAGAACTTTTACCTACTGAGTGTCAGGCTTACAGTGCTGAACAAGATGGCAAGCAGCTATTGATACACATTTATATGTTCAAGCTGTCCCACTGCACATTAGGATTCACTTCTCTTACTAAGACTTCTGTTGTCTTCTTGGTCTCACTGGTCCATGGAGTGGCCTATGTTAATGAAGATGTTAATGAGCACATGGTTTTGTGGAAGAGTGCTGGCTGTTTCCAGTTTTATGGGTGAAAAGTTGAAAGAGTTGAGAGGTGGTTCATGATATCTAGTTTTGGATTTGAGCTTAGGTATCTTAGAAAAATCCTGTTTCTTTTTGAAATTATGAGAGATTAGTCTAATCAAAAACAGGGACTCCACTCTCCTTCTCTCATTAGTAGAGACAGGTACAGAAAAGTGTTGGTCTCATCAGCTGGCCCAATTGTGTGCCCTGTCCTGAACACTTACAGCTCTACCTCTCAGTATTCATATTTTAATATTTTCTTATCTGATATAGTCCATTTGGGCTGCTATGAAAAATACCAGAGACTATGTGGCTTATAGACAATCAAAGTTTATTTTACACAGTTCTGAAGGCTAGGAAGTCCAAGATCAAGGCAGATTCAGTGTCTGGTAAGAGCTTGCTCCTGGTTCATAGGTGGCCTTCTTGCTCTGTCCCCACATGGAAGAAGGAACAGAGAACTCTGTTGAGTCTCATTTATAAGGGTACTAATCCCATTTATGGAACTTCACCCTCATGATGTAATCATCTCCCAAAGTCCCCACCTCCTAATAACATCACATTGGGGATTAGATTTCAATATATAAATTTTGGGGGTACACTAACATTCAGTCTATGGCACTACCCGAAAACTCTCATTATCTCATTTTTCTTTTTTTATAATGGTCACTGATTCTTGTTTTATGAATATGTTATCTTTCTGCATTTCTCTGAGTAAACAAATTCATCCTCCCTTTATTCTTTGGATTGTTACTTTGCTTGGGATCAAACTTCTCTCTTTGTAAATGGTGACACTTGGCGCCCAATCATATTTAAAAGTGAGCCAGTAAAGAAGCAGTCTGGTAATTCTATGTGGCTTTCTGGGTTTGTAAAGTAAAAGATTTAGCTTTAAGGTGAGTGGGAAGGAAGCCTGCCATGTTGATGGGGTTGGCCTAAGTGCCAGTATGTATGAGAAGTACACTGGAGTGCTAATATTTACAATACCTGCCTTCATTCTCCTTCAGTGGCTAGTTGATTTCCTTTAAAAATAACCTTTCCATTCCCCCTCTTTGATACCTGTCTGCCCCGTACTCTTTGATAAGGAAGGAAAGAGCATTTGAAGGTGATAACGAATCTAAATATAAAACTTCAATTAACAGTCTTTCTCTAGCTGTACATCTGACTTTTTGTTGCAGTATTTTCTAAAGATTCTGCAAGATTTGGTGCACCTGTGTGGCTCAGTCATTTAAGTGTCTGCCTTCTGCTCAGGTCATGATCTCGGGTTCCTGAGATCAAGCACATGCAGTGGGCTCCACACTCATTGGAGAATCCGCTTCTACATCTCCCTTTCTCAAAGAAAGAAAGAAAGAGAGAAAAAGAAAGAAAGAGAGAGAGAGAGAGAGGAGGGAAGGAAGGAAGGAATCTTAAAAAAAAAAAAAAGAAAAGGTTCTCCAAGATTCTACCCAACAGCTCAGCTGCTTCCTCACATTATCCTTTCATGGATCTTAGACCATGGCTTCCTTCACACTCCTTCATTACTTAGTATTTTTCTCTCTATCAAAAATATGCTATACATTTAAATGATTAAATTAAAAAGTGAATTCTAATGGTATCTTGGGAAAGACGAATTATGACCATAGTTTTTCTCATATCATCTTGACTGTATTCTTCTCAATGTTTTATTTTCTTGTGACAAGAATGATCACTTGGTTGCTTCTTATTTGTTGATTTGTTATTTGTTATTAATTCCTATTGTGGGAAAGTGACAAAAGGGAAGAGGGGCAGGTGACTGTCAGTTATTGAGTATCTGCTGTATTCCATGCACTTTGTTGGATATAGGAGGTGGGGAATACATAACTAGGCATACCATCATTATCTTAATTTTTCATATCAGATTTATTGAAATTTTGAGAGGTTAATAACATTGGTAATTTTACATACTAACAGGTTGTACCAAGATTAACCCCTTAACTTGAATACTTATTCTTTCTACAATTTGATGCTGTCTTCTATAAGTCTAGAATATGAGTTTTTACTGGTTTGGTTTATTGTGCATATTAATTGCAACACACTTCTTTCAAGACATTAGTTCAGAGATTTCTACAGCAAACTGATGCAGTAAACATAAAGCCATTTTAGAAATCAATTAATATAAAATATCACCACAAAACTCAAAGTACAGACGATTTTAATATCAAACATCATATCAATTTATTTGTTGGAGTGCTTTGCAATAATACGAGCAAACAATTTTTCTCTTAATAACTATGTTAATATTGCTATTTTCCAATCTGAAGATGAAACTGAGCAAACGCCCAAGCCTCATATTCCCTTAACTCTCTTTATAAATTAAATTCAGCAAATTTCTTTGCTAGTTGTTGTCTTTTCTAACAGTGTTTCCAGGAGGTATAGGCCATAATTGCATTTTCTTTAGCCTCAACTCCTCTACCTTGCCCATGAAAATAGATGTTATTTTTATTAGAACATACCTCATTTTTTATTAAATTACAATATTGAGATCAAAAGTGAAATGTATGATGCAACACACTCTGTGACCTCTGAGTCTTCAGCATTCAAATTCTCCTTTGTTTTGTAGAGTATTAACTTAAAATGTGTTTTTAACATTCCTCCTTTATATGCATGGTTCTATAGAAATAAAACTATTAAAATTTGAGAGCCCAGTCTCAGGATGACCAAAGTCAACTTGATACTGTCAATGTTTTAAAAAAATATTTTATTTATTTATTTGACAGATATCACAAGTAGGCAGAGAGGCAGACAGAGAGGGAGAGGTGGAAGCAGGCTCCCCACTGAGCAGAGAGCCCAACGTGGGGCTTAATCCCAGGACACCGAGATCATGACCTGAGCTGAAGGCAGAGGCTTAACCCACTGAGCCACCCAGGTGCTCCAATACTGTTAATTTTTTTTTGAAAGTCACTAGATTGGATGGCTGGGTGGCTCAGTTGGTTAAGCTTGTGGCTTCAGCTCAGATCATGTTCCCAGGATCCTGGGATCAAGTCCCACATGGGCTTCTTGCTCAGTGGAACTTGCTTCTTCCTGTGCCTGCTCCGCCTGCCATTCCCCCTGCTTGTATTCTCTCTCTCTCTCTCCCTCTGAGACAAATAAATAAATAAAATCTTTTAAAAAAGTCACTAGATTAATATTAGAAAGAAAAGTTATTTTTGTGTAAAAATAGAAATGTTTTACCTTGGAGCAATTTAAAATTGCATTATATTAATTTGTTCAATATTTCTGAGCAATGAAGTCATTTAATATGTTTTCATAGACATTTGCCTTGTTTTCTAGTATTATGGAACTAGATTTAACATAGTTAATGATGATAATGGATAGATAAATTTTTACTTAGCTTTCTTTAGAATGCTTGGTATTTTCTCTCAATGTTTAATTCTTTGTAGTTAATGTAAATAATCAGTCACTTGAAGAGCTGATTAAGTTTTAAATTCTCCTAAAAGCAATAAAAATCCATGCAATCATCACCTCTATTTAATAATCCTTTTTGCTTTTCCTCCCTATGTCAATGCTAGATCTGAATTTTATTGTCTAATTAGTATTAAATATTTGACACAGACACTCCCACAGAGGACCAACTATAATTTCATCAGCTAAGCTAATATCCAATAAAATGTGGGCTTTCATTAGCTATCATTTGGAGGGTTGTGGCACACCTCAATTTGTTTTAATTTAGACAAAATATTTTAGTGTGAGGGAATGTTAGGGAATTAGCTGACCTCCCATTCAACATAACAGTTCACTTTTTACTATCCCTACTGGTTGGCATCTAGCCTTTGCTTAATGGTGTATGGTATTTGTTTTCTGCACATTGAGATCGTTCTTATCTACTATGAGGCTACTCTTGAGGTTAGTAAAGACATTAGCTACATCTGCCTCGCTGTCATTTCTACGTATAAGCTTTCATTCTATACCATGAAGCCACATCAAATGTTCATTTTAACATGTTATTATACATGATAATTAATCATGATAGTCTAAATATGGGGAGCCAAATACGTGGGTGGCTACTTGAAAGAAATGAAGAGAACATGGTAAGGTTTTGAAGGAGGAAGCAGAGGTAAGGACTGTGTGATTTCCTTTCAATGATGTGGCAGAGAAATAAGAATATTTGATTCTGAGCTATATGAAGTATACTTCCAGAGGATGTGTTCTGATCAATTTAGGC
Organism: Taxidea taxus jeffersonii; assembly: GCA_003697995.1. Lineage (NCBI taxonomy): Eukaryota > Metazoa > Chordata > Mammalia > Carnivora > Mustelidae > Taxidea > Taxidea taxus. The sequence goes on along the minus strand of ML102089.1, from coordinate 14,715 downwards.
TAATGGAGGTGGAGGAGAGGATGCTATATCTGAGGTAACATATGCTAATAAAGAAAACAGAAAATGCAGAGCATGAGATTGGGAATGTTAATTATGGACATTGGTCACCAGACAAGATTTTGTCATAAATACATGAAATCTTTCCAGGGAATAGAGCCAAATGAACTAGAATAAATTAGACACATGCGTTATCTAATAGCTTAGGATTCTTCTCATCTGTCCTTGTATCTAATTTGTATTTCATATTGAATTGATAAGCTTTAAATTATACGTTATTAGAAGAATGTTTATTAAGGCAGCAATAGAATTCTGATTATAAGATTTGTGTCTCTTCACATGTTTCTGAACGAGTCAAAAAGTGTTGCTTCTACAAGATGCCATGTTTTACTTAATGGTTTTGTCTCTGAGACAGTTTTTTTTTTTTAAAGATTTTATCTATTTATTTGACAGGGATCACAAGTAGCAGAGAGGGAGAGAGAGAGAGAGAGAGAGAGAGATTGAGAGAGAGAAGCAGGCTTCCAGCTGAGCAGAGATCCCAATGCAGAGCTTGATCCCAGGACCCTGGAATCATGACCTGAGCTGAAGGCAGAGGCCTCAACCCATTGAGCCATCCAGGCGCCCTGTCTCTGAGACAGTTTTAAAAGAAGGTATTACATAGCCTTACCAGTGACAGTGTCTCACACTTGATAGAAATTGCTCGTTATAGGGGCACCTGGGTGGCTCAGTGAGTTAAAGCCTCTGCCTTCGGCTCATGTCATGGTCCCGGGGTCCTAGGAACCAGCCCTGCATCAGGCTCTCTGCTCAGCAGGGAGCCTGCTTCTTCCTCTCTCTGCCTACTTGTGATCTCTGTCAAATAAATAAATAAAATCTTAAAAAAAGAAATTGCTAGTTATGGATAGAACACTTATTACACATTTGTACTTTTCCACTAGAAGCCTTCCCAGTTGGAAGACATTTTCAAACTTTCTTGAAGTAAGTTGTGGGTGGCCAAGGGATGTGAGTGCAAACTATGGTATTGGTCTTTCTAGAAGAGTTGTTTTGTTTTGTTTAAAGCATGTGGACTCATCTTGGAGTTGTGACTCTTTCCCCTTCCACCCTCTTCATTCTTCCTGCCTAAAATTAGATGGCTAGCTCTTAAGCAACCATCTTGTACAGTAAGGCAATGTTGTCGATGGAAATCAGTTCTAAAGATCAAGGTGTATAAAGACAGAATAAGCTTGGATCCTGAATGCTTGTAAAATTGCCACATCAGCTCTAGACTCTGTACATTTGAACTTTTTCTACCTGCAGGAGAAATAACCATCTGTTTTGCTTAAACCGTTGTTATTTAGGGGCAAGGTGTTATGTTTTATGCAGACCAAGCTAATCCTACCTGATTAATACCCAAACTGGAATTACTGATATGAAGAAATGGCTCATGGAAGTAAGTCACTGCCTCTGTTTCTAATATAATCTTATAGGATTTGTTGGCTCCTAGAACCATGCCTCCTACATTACTTAAAGATATTTGACAATACTGGGTTGAAAGAAAACCATGTAGCATCATGCAAAACCCCACAGACTTGGGGATATAGAGTCCTAAATTGAATTCCAATTTTGTCACTTTTTGGGTAACTCTGGGAAAGTTGCATAACCTTGTTAAGCATTATTTTATTAATCTACCGACTATTCATAATAATTTTTACTTTGAAGTTTTGTTATAAAAATTAGATGAGCTAATGTATATAAATAATTTAGCACAGCATCCAGCACTTATTAGAGGTTAGATGTTATTATTGCCATCATTTTTGTTATCAGTTAAAGATAGACGATTCCTTTTTCCTTTCTGATTTAATTGAACAAGGCACATCTTGCTTCTTAACATTATTATTCCCAGCACCCATGGTATGCAGCATTGCTCCTATTCTAACTTACATTCTTAAAAGTGACTGATTCATAGGGAGTAGTGGTGGAAGCTAACCAAGACACAGTATTTAATGCTTTTAAGAATTGTCCTTCTATCTACCAGATTTAGGGAGTGAAATTTATGGAAGTGAAAATGTAGATATTATAGGCTTGTTTTTCCTTGGTTGTTAGGAATTAATTATGAATTATAACATTTGAAATGTGAAAACATATCTTTATTTTCCAATATAAAATCCTGTAGATTTGGAAATGATAAAACTTGAAGAAACAGATTTTTCTCCATACATCTTATTAATGTATTTTCATTAAGGCTAGATTCAAAGTTCTACATGGATTAGTCTCCATTCATTATTTTATTTATTCATTTATATATGTTAGATATTTCAGGTATCAATATCCTTAAATTTAGATTTGTTCATTGGATTCCCTGTCTCTCCCTCTTGTCTAATCTGACCAATGGGTAGGGCCATGGCATTTCTACATTAGAAGTTGTAAAACCAAGGCCATATTTTCAACTGATAGTTCCTCTTATTATACCATATTACCTGAGAAAAGTTAAACAGAGTTGTGAAATCATGGAATATCCTGAGTGAACTGGATTCAATGCTTCTAAGCTGGGATTAGTAATTTTTTTTTTAAAGTTCTGGATTTGAATCAGAGTAGAGGTTAGAAGCAAAGAGCAGGAACTAGAAGATGATGTTAAGGACTCACGCGCTTTTCATTTGTCATTGACTGCGATATTAGGTTGCATAATTTGCCAGGTAAGGTTTATTTTAAAGTTGGTTGAAAACTCCTAATTACTTAGTTGTCATCCCAATATTTGAAAATATTTAGTTAAATATTTCATTATTGATAACTTATTAGGTTTATTTTAGAGATGCAGTCTCATTAAAATATTCTTCATTTTAATAAAGTTGTTTATTATAAATGAAGAAACACCATATCCTCTCTATGGGTATCTCAAATTGAGAAATTGTGAAATGAAGATTCTTACAACCTTGTTAGTTCTATAATAGAAAAGTTTTGATAGTTGTCTGATCAAAGCAACACTTTGAAGCACATTCAGAAGTTAGATCTGGGTATGTGATAAACAAATCTCTTTCTAACATCAGCAGGGACTTCCTCTTCTGTCTGAAGTTGCTAGGATACTATCTTAAAGAAATAACTCATTTGATTAACTGCAAATGGAAATTGCTTTTTTAAAAAAAGTTCATACATTTATAATAGCCTAGGTCAGACATAAATCTATACTTGCTAAATGTTAAGCATATGATCTGATGACCCTCTTGAATATCGGAAGAAAAACCATTATTTTTCTTCATAAAATGCATGACACAGAATGACTTTTAGCCATGTTTTACCACAAAAATGAAAATATTGCTGGTAAAGGAATATTTTCTCTTGCTTTATTCTGGATTTTAGACCATTGTGAGGATCAAATGAAAAGACACTATAAAAACACTTTGAACCCACAAGATGAATATACAAATCCAATAATTTAAAAAAATGGTATCTTTCCTGAGAAGTGAAAATCTTGCCTATTGGCTATGTCTGTTATATATCACCTATGCCTGTTCATTAGCACTTGATTTCATATTTTATTCTATAATACAGAATCTCTATAATATCAAGGCAATGGCCACTATTATTTAGTATGATGGGTAAAGACATGTTTTTGGCAAAGCATGTATCTTCCTGTGGTTACACAGTTTTCCTAACGAACAGATAGTAATCTTGGTCTTAATATGAACATTGCAAAGCAACTCTACTATATAATAACCTCAGCTCTCTGTTTTTGTATCTTGTGAAATTCATATACCACCTATGGCAGAATAAAAGCCAAAAAGGTTATTTAAAACAGGATCTGTGGTAGGACCATTTATCTGAATAAATAAAACCTGCCAATTTACTTATTAGCTGTTTCGTCACATAAGACAAAAATTTCAAATGCCAACCATTATGTTGACTTCTCAAAAGCATCTTTAGCTTGATGTATTTCTCACATCAGGGTGTTATAGCTATGCACATGGTGTTTTCTGCAGGTGTGGTACTGTCATAGTCCACTTAGGCTGCTATAACAAAACACCACACATTAGCCAGCTTACAAACAACAAAAATGTATTTCTCACAACCTTGGAGGCTGGAAGACTGAGATCACAGTGCCAGCATATTTGGGTGAGGGCCCTCTTCCTAGCCCATAGCCAGAGACTTTTTTTTTGTTTTCACATGGTGGAAGGGGTTAGGGATCCCTGTGAGGTGTCTTTTATAAGAGTCCTTCCACTGTTCATGAAGATACCATCCTCATGACTTTAGGCACTTCTCAAAGGCCCACTGTCTAATACTATCACGTTGGGTATTAGTATTCCAACATACAGTTTTTTTTTTTCTCAATGCAGTCTGATAATCTAGGACTTTTGATTGGGCTGTTTAATCCATTTACACTTAATGTTATTATTATAATAGTTGTGTTTACCTCTGCCAGTTCACTTTTAATTTTTTTATATGTCTTATGTTTCTTGCCACTGTTTTTCCTGTACTGTTTTCTTTGGATTAAATAAATGCTCCCTAATATGGCCTTTCAGTTTCTTTGAGTTTTTCAGTTTTTTTTTTTTTTTTAATGGTTGCTCTGGGGCTTGCCATATACACCTAAACTTACCAGAATCATTTTCGGGCATATATTAACATAATTCCAGTAATATATAGAAATGTTATTTTATATACCTCTATTCCATTCCCTCCTTTTTGTGGAATTATTGCTGTACAGATTACAGCTATTAATGTTACAGAAAATATACTCTTTTAGCTGTTGGTGACAAATATATTATACATATGGTATACTTATATGTTATAAACCTGACATGTCATATACATATTATTTTATTCAATAGCTTCTTAAGTTATGAAGAAGAACATGCATATATATACATATACACACACATATATATACATACATATATTCATATATATACACGTATATATATATACATATATGTGTGTGTATATTTTACTTGCTTTAATTCTGAATAACTTCTTTTATTTGTTTTTTTTTCAGTTATTTTACTTTATTTATTTATTCTTTTAATGTAATCTCTACATCCAACATAGGGTTCAAACTCACAACCCCGAGATCAAGAGTCACATACTCTACCAGCTGAGCCAGGAGAACTTCCTTTAATATTTTTTGTAAGGCACAACTACTAGGAATGAATTCTCTGTTTTTGTTTATTTGTAGTATTTTAAAAGTGAGATATACATGCACATAAAAGTAAAAGGAAATACACATATTTCTTAAGACATGAGTAATAATTCAAAAATCTCTATTACAAATTGATATTTTTACTGGCACATAGTAATCTAGCTACACCCAGATGCACAATAATTCAGATATTTGAATTTACAGCTTCATTTGAGTTGGCTGGCCTTTTGGATGCTTGGGAAGGCAAAAATTTTTAAATCCTGAGTCATCTCAGTTCTTTAGGGCATCAAAATGCCTCATTGAAATTAATATACAAATCCTTTTACAGTATGGGCATGAGTATGGGCAGCACTGACAGTATGCCCCAAAACATTTGAAATTCTCATTTTTGGTATATTAAAAGTTAGATTCCTGGCTTGTGCCTTAATTTAAGACTTTGAGACATAAAAACACTTACTAAAAAGTTTTATACTTATCAAATCCACAGCTTTGATTCCATGCAGTATCATATCATTCCTAATTATTATTCAGAAGATATCTTAAAAGATTTCTTAAGAAATCAGGTTGGAAACTTAGAGCTGTAGATACTTTATATTCTGGTTGTGAAGTATTGTATGTGAAGACAAATCTACATTAGCCTGAAGGCAAATTTAGTCTTTGTTTGTTATCTGGGAACTCTGAGTTTGTTGATATGCAGAGTACTGCTTTAATACTTACATTTAGTAATTTGATTAATAAAAGGTAAATTCCTGAGGGGCAATGATTCTTATATACCCTTTTAAATATTAATCAATTTAATATATTGTTTAGTACAATGCTAGTTTTTTGGTCCCATGAGTAACCTTTCTGAAGCAATCTGACATGTTTAATGCATAATAATGATAGTACTGACAATTACTTAGTTTTATTTTATACCTTTCTTCTGAGGAGCTCAAAGTACTTTGGACCTTCTCTAACAATTTTTATAAAATCTCTGTAATGTGGTGGAAATCCTGTAGGAGAGGGAGCAATAGCACTTAAAGAAATAGTGGCATTTCTATAACCCATATCTAAAGTATTATAATCTCATCAAAAAACATGTTATAGAGTGTTGAAAGGCTTACATTGTATTTTTATGTCTGTCACTGGGTTCTTGTATTCTCTTGGCTTACATTTTGTACACTGTTTTCTGCCTCCCTCTTCTTCATCTTTATCCATCACTTAACAGTCTGAGATTTTTGACTAAGATAACCAAAATAGAGTAGACATTTACATTGGTCAGTAGACAACTATCCAATAGATAATTCCATGTGTGACATCCTTCATTAAAATATGTAACTTCTATGGTGATACTAGGAATCAATCTTTCCTAACCCTAATTAAGATACTATGAGTAAACAAAATTTATAGACATGTGAAGACACACACACACATAAAAAGAGAGATACAATCTGGTATATGGAGGATGAAGATTCTACCCTAGAGTGATCAAGACACAGACCTGCCTGTATTGGGATTTCTGACCTATGTGGTAGGTGGGTGTATTTATAGATATATGTAATTATTGATGGAAAATAATCATTTCCATTTATGGTGGTAAAGGAATATAACACATTATATAAGATATAAATACAGATACAGATATATAAAGGATACAGAAGATTTTGACAAATTAGGTTACATAATACAGAGAAAATATGATTATGCTACTGTTATGCAGTGAATTGTATCCCTCCAAATTCATATCTTGAGACTTTAATTTGTAGTACCTCAGAATGTGACTGTATTTGGAGATAGGGCCTTAAAAGAGCTAATTAAGTTACAATGGGGTCATTAGTTTGGGCTCTAACCAATATGAATAATGTCTTTATAAGAAGAAATCATGACACAGACACAGGGATGACCCTATGGGAGCAAACCAAGGGAAGGGGCCACAGAAGAGACCAACCCTGCTGACACTATGATCTTGGGTTTTTAGCCTCAAAAACAGTAAGAAAATATGTTTCTGTTGTTCAAGCCACTAGTCTGTGATATTTTGTTCTGGAAGCCCTAGCTAACATACATTTACTGAGATGAGAATTTCTATAAGATATTAAGCTCAAAAAGAATATGGACTTTAACAAGTCCATTTGTCATCCATCTCAAAGGAAAGAAAACTCTGAGCCTAACTAAAAGACAGAAAAAATAATGCAATTTTGTGGTAGAATCTAAGAATGAACAACAACTTGCAAAAATCAATCAATCAATAAAGTTACACTCTTTTGAAAAGCTGCCTCCATCTAAGCCATTTTCTTCCACATCAGCTTGGACTTCTTTGACTCTTGAAATGTAGGGAGAATTATTTTGAAGGCCAGTGCACACAACCTTCAATACCTTCAAGATTTTTCTGAACTTCCAAGGGTCTTGTTTTCTTAGCCCTTTGTTCTTGAATCTTTACTTTCTATCACTATGTTGCCACATGTCAATGTGCATGTGAAAATCTGATGCTTCACCAGTTTCCAGAGAAACTATGTTTATTGAACATTTTTGAGTTTATAAAGCTTACTAAATATTTGTGAGATCAAAGGAGAATCTTTATTTGGCCCACATAATTTCCCATTACCTTTCTGGCTTTCTTCTCTCTTGTCTTACTGTTTTATTTCTCTCCCTTTCTTTCTGTAGAGTAAACTCTCTTCAGTATTCTAGCAGATTGGTGTAGACCCCAACATTAGGTGTAGACCTAAACATTTGTGGAATGTTTGGATCAGCACACAGCCATTTCTTCCTTGCAGAGATTCACCTACCCAAAAAGGTCTTTCCCAGCAAAGGCAGTTTCCCTTTCCTGAAGGAAGAAAGTAGATAAGGAAGTCTTACAGTCATTTCTGGTGAATATCATACTAATGACACCAGAGTAAGCAGAAATACTTGGCCTCTGCCTGCTTTCTATCCCCTCCCCTTTCCATTCTTCTATTGAGAATAATTCTAAAACTCTATAAGACAATATGGAGATTACAAAAGAGTAGAATGAGCCCAATTCATGAGAGAACATGTCTGGATTAAATGAATTTGAAAAACTAGGTCTAGATGAATTCCATCTCAAGAAACTTGGAAACATTTGCAGAATTAATTACTATTGTTAACAAATGATAAAGCAGGGAAAGAGAATGTTAAATTTGGTGCATTTTTCAGATTTTCCACAGGAATAAAGACATAGATTTTGGAAAACTGACATGTTTGGGTTAATGTTTATTTTATTCAGTTCTGTAGACAGTTTAAAAATATGGTTGATCTATATCCATACTACGATATGGTGTCTCACTGTGAAAAGAAAGGAAATACTGATACTGCAGCAAGATGGATAAATCTTAAAAACGTTATGTTAAGTGAAAGAATGCAGTCACAAAACTATATATTGTATGATTCCATGATATGAGAAGTCTTGGATAGGCAAATTCATAGAGAGAAAAATTAGATTAATAATTGCTATGGGTGACAACTTGGGGTGGAAATGAGAGTGACTGGTAGGTATAGAATTTCCTATGGGATAATGAAAATATTCCCAAAATAGGTTGTGGTATACTGGTTACATAACTCCATGAATGCACTAAAAACCTTTAAATTGGATATTTTATTTTATTTTTTTAAGATTTTATTTATTTATTTGACAGAGAGATCACAAGTAGGCAGAGAGGCAGGCAGAGAGAGGGGAGGAAGCAGGCTCCCCACTGAACAGAGAGAGCAGAGAGCTGGATGTGGGGCTAGATCCCAGAACCCTGAGATCATGACCTGAGACAAAGGCAGAGGTGTAACCCACTGAGCCACCCAGGTGCCCCCAAATTGTACATTTTAAATGGCTGAATTTTATGAAATGTGAATTATATCTCAATAAAGTTAAAAGGAAAGAGAAGGTTGCAGGCTTGTGAGAACTTATGTGTAAGGTGCTCTGAGATGTGTTGTTAGGTGTAAAATAAAACAAAACAAAATAGAACAAAAGGTAGTGATCAATAAAATTGATATGAGCATGGGAAGAAGAATTTAAGATAAATTAATCTTGTTTCTTGTTAATTAACACTTCTATAGAAGTATATATTAAAATATATTCAATTTTAGCAATTTACTGTTTCACTTCAGTTGGATTTAAAGAAAGGTGAAGAATGTGATTTAAATAAATTGCAAATTCAAGTTGATTCACAGGTAAGATTATATGCAAATTATGCCTATTAATATATGAGTTAAATTAATTAGTGGAGGAGATATCTGCTATATTTTAAAAAATAAAGAAATAGCACAATACTAATAAAGTTAGCTAATGGATTGGAAGAAAAATCAAGCATCAAAAATGTCTTAATAGGGGCGCCTGGGTGGCTCAGTGGGTTGAGCCTCTGCCTTCAGCTCAGGTCAGGGTCTCAGGGTCCTGGGATCGAGCCCCACATTGGGCTCTCTGCTCAGCGGGGAGCCTGCTTCCTCCTCCCTCTCTCTGCCTGCCTCTCTGCCTACTTAAAAAAAAAATGTCTTAATAGTTTTAAATAATAACATCATATCAAGATGGTAAATTTGTCCAAAAGCCTTTAAGAAAGGGAATAAAGAAATGACATTATTAAATGTGAAGATCATGTAGAAATATGATGGGCAAAAATGGATAATTTTAACTAACATCAGCTGAAACCTGATTTCGTTCCTATATGAGAATACTTTTGGTTGAAAGTGAAAGAAAACCCAACCCAAACTGCTTTAACAAAAAATTTCTAAGGATAGCATTGGCTTTAGCCCCATTTGGATTAAGAAAATCACCAGGACTCAGTGTTTCTCTATCTGCCCTTGCTTCCCATTGCTATTATAACATATTACCACAAATTTAGTGGCTTAAAGCAACACAAATTTATTCTCTTATAGAAGGAGGCCAGGAGTCTAAAATGAGTCTTAATGGGGTAAAATAAATGTTGATAGAGCTTTCTGGGAGCTCCAGAAAAGAATCTGTTTTTTGGCCTCTTACAGCTTCTAGAAGCTGTCAGTATTGCTTCATTCTTGGCTGCGTCTATCAGATCTCTGCTTTCATCATCACATTACCACTTTGTCCCCACTGATGATCTTGCCTCTCTTTTATAAGGATCCTTATGATCACATTTAGGTCTTCCTTGATAAGAAAGACCCTTAACTTATTCAAATATCCCTTCTTATAAGAAAGGTAATGTATTCATAGTTTCCAGGGACATCTTTGGGGGGAGGGGCATTACTCAGCCTCCCACACCACAGATTGGCTCTTCTTTCTTCCAAGCTGGCTTCTCTCCGAGACTTCATGATTGTCAGGATGCCTTGACAGTAAGCCCTAGTTTTAGATCTTGACTGTTTAAAATAAAAGGGAAGAAAAGCATACAGCTCTCTCTACAATCTAAGTAAATACCTCCATTCTAGATTCTTTCTCTATTTGATTCACATGTCCAATGCTGAACGTAGTGCTGTGCCCAGGAAAAAATGAAATGCTCTGATTGTCCTTTTCTGTTGTGAATGCCCTCCCTGAGAGTCTACTCCTTTCAAAGCACATAGAGAGAAGGGAAAAAATAGAGTCAATCACTCCCCCAAAGAAAATAAGAATACTGTAATTAGAGAATGGGGATTGATGCTTGATTTTCAAAAACTGACCATTCTTAGAAAAGTTTTGATACCTGTAACCTGGGGATGCTCAAATTTATAATGATATTGACAAATTTTCTATAATGGGGGTCTTTCTTTACACTCATCCGTATTAAGGGAGTGGCTTTGGGAACTGATTTTAAAAAATGAAAAAAAAAAAAACAAAACCCAGCATTTATTTAAGGCAGTTTGACCAAGTGTATAAGGTTTCTCTTTTAGACTAATTTGATGCCTCTCTCTTGTTCTCTGTAGTGTGCCCCCGAGTGACCTTTCTGTCTTAGGTGTGCCTCCATTAAAGACCTAGTTCCGGGGTGCCTGGGTGGCTCAGTGGGTTAAAGCCTCTGCTTTCGGCTCAGGTCATGATCCCGGGGTCCTGGGATGGAGCCCCGTGTAGGGCTCTCTGCTCAGCGGGGAGCCTGCTTCCTCCTCTCTCTCTCTCTCTGCCTGCCTCTCTGCCTACTTGTGATCTCTGTCTGTCAAGTAAATAGATAAAATCTTTGGAAAAAAAAAAAAAGACCTAGTTCGGGTGGCCACTAAGTTCATAGTTTGAAATGTACCTCTTTAAAGATAACTATGAAATTATACATTAGTTTTTAAAAATCAAATTTATCCAGTTATGGGAAGAGGAAGATAGAATAAAGAAGGGAACCTTATAAATGTCTTCAAATAGTTAAAGGATTGCCTCATGAAAAAGAGCGGTGAATGTTGGATAAAAGCATATATTTTGAGGGGTGGATATAAAGAAGAACTTTCTAATATTTAGAATTTTCCAACAAAAAACTTGAATTTATTTCAGTGCAGTGGAATTTTTTTCTATGGAAGGTTTTAAGAAAGAATATAGAGGACATTTCAAGATTTTTTGAAGTCTTTCATCATACGTATGGGGCAAAATAATGGGCTTTCATCTAAAACAGTGTTATTCTCAGTACCAAGTTTGGAAATAAAGTATATATGTTAAATAAAATAAAATATAAATATAAAGTATATACAATGCAGTTTTTCCCCCATCTCACAATCAACAAATGCACATAAACATAAAAGAAAATTGTAAATTGATAAAAATGAAGTATGACATTATATAGGTCAGTACTTTATAAAAGTCACAAATAATCTAAAATTTTAAACAAGGGAATAAAAGTACTGATAATTTCATATGACATATTGACTTCAACTGATTTACAGTGTTTGATTTTACCCAGAACTAAGTGACAGTGTAAACATAACTTAAAAATCATGGAATCTGTTTTCTACTTCCTCAAGGAATGAACTTTATTCTGGGAAAAATATTCCTAAAGGAAAAAAATGTATAACTTCCTTTGGTTTCCTGTGGTCAGGAATTATAATCTATCTTATAGAGTGTTCATGTTTCATTGTGAGTTTTTTAATGATACTTTAGTAGAAAAGATACCTGTCAAGCATGTAAGACTATAAATATCACTGTGGCAATTTCTGGTGGTACACTAAATTCTGATAGGAAAAGAGAAAACATGAATAAGATACTGAATATTGAGACTAATGGTATATATTACTCAGGCAAGAAAAAAAGCAAATGAATTTGCCTTTTATTTTTGGTACAGAGCTTGCATTGAATTTAAATCATGTTGTGGTGGAGAATATATGATGAATACCTTAATGACAACACTTGTAATGTTATTTTGTTTGTGTTTATTTGTTGAATTAGTGAGTCTTTGAGTGCACTCTCTGGGTATCTAGAATTCATTAGAAATACATTTTGCACTTTCTGGGTTGTAAATTCTTTACAATAATTTGACATGGTAAATGGAATTTAAATTGAAAAATTTAAGACCCCATCTAACACCTGTTGAGTAAATAGTTCTGTGATTTAAAAATTATTTTTTAGTATTGTTACTTTTGGTCTCATGTAATTAATTTGATAAATAAACAAGCTGAATTAACTGTATAATTGAATTTCATTTACATTTATCTGAGCTGTTCTGTGCTATATAAATCATCTAGAAAGTTAGTAGATTGAATATGTTTTCTATTCATGGTTCTTATTTCTATTTCTTGATAGCCAAACTGGTATTGTAAAAGTATTTGAAACAATAGTTCCATTTTAATAGAGGTAATTCTGATTTATTAACTCTCACTTGGGAATTCTTTAAGGCCAAATGATGTTTCCAAATATGAAATTGATTCCTGTGACAATTATTTTCTTTGTCAAGTTATTTCCTGGCATGTCTGAGTTTTCAAATCTTTAGTGAACCTGAGCTAATTTCATCATTTAAAACTACTGGTCTAGTTGGGACAAATACTAACATTGTATTTCTTAAGAAAGACTATTTCTCTTAATTCATTAGAGAACAGCTTTAAAAATGTTCTATATTTCCTATGTCTCCATACCCACACTCCCAGTTCATTATTTTTTTCCCCCAAGACATGGATATCTCATTTAACCTTGCGCTATCTTCCCAGTTTATGAGAAATCAGATTCTATTTTTAATTTGTTGGTATGTCTTCCTTAGAAGCCTCATACTGATGAGCTATCATTCAAAATTAGTTCTTGCTATTCTGAGCAAAGTGAACAGGGCAGATTTGCTATGAATACCTTTAGCTTATGTTTGAGCTCATCTTTTAATTCAAATTGTATGAATTTAAAGAGATATTTTTCAAGCTTGGTGATATTAATTTGAATCTAGGTTTAGACATTCAGATTGATTTTCCTCCTTTTTACTTTATCTTCTGAATGCTCTGTTGCCTATTCTATTCAATCATCTTGATTTTTTTTTCTCATTTACATTTTCCTATAATGAGTAACTTGATTTCTTTCTATTGTTCTTTTAATTGCCAGAGTGGAAAATGAAAAGGGTGTGGCATTGTACTGGATATGCAATGAAGGCCTGCCATTGATCACACTTGACAGCTGAACTCCCTGCTATAAGTTGCTTTTCTAGAATTGGTTAATTATAAATATTTGGTTATGCTTCTAAACTTTATTTTACATACTTATTTATTTTTTTTTTGAAAAGAGAGAAAGGGAGGGAGGGGTAGAAGTAGAGAGAGAATTTTAAGTAGGCTCCAGGCCTAGCATGGAGGATGGTGCTTACTCTCATGACCCTGAGATCATGACCTGAGCCCAAATCAGGAGTCAGTTGCTTAACTGACTGAGCCACCCAGGCACCCTGAAATGCTATTTTTAATTTTAATTTTTAAAAAATTTTATTTATTTATTTGAGAGAGTGATTGAGTAAGAGAGTACGAGGGGAAAGGAAGAGCAGATGGCAGAGGGAGAAGCAGGCTCCCGCCGAGCAAGGAGACCCACATGGGTCTCAATCCCAGGACCTGGGATTTTGACCTGAGCTGAAGGCAGATGCTTAACCAACTAAGCCACCCAGTCTAAATGCTATTTTTAAAAAGGATTTATTTACTTATTTTAGGGCGAGAGTGCATATGTGTGGGGGAGGGGGAGTGGAAGAGGAAGAGGAAGAGGGATTTTCAAGCAGACTGCACGCTGAGTGCAGAGCCCAAAACAGAGCTTGATCTCATGACCCTGAGAATCTCATGACCCTGAGATCCGGACCTGAGCCAAAATCAAGAGTCAGACTCTTAACTGCTGAACCACCCAGGTGCCCCTCAAATGCTGGTTTTTGTTTGTTTGTTTGCTTTTTAAATTAAGTTACATGAATTTCTACAAATAACAGGAGAGCAATATCTTTTATTCAGGTAACTTCTATGTCTGTTTCTTGTCTGTGAAAATGATCATTTTCATGGGGGGAAAATTTACTCAGAAACATTTATCTCAAGCAATAGTATAAATTTGACTTTACAAATTTATATGTTGCCCCAGACCTGATATTTTTATGGTAAGTGAGGTACTTTCAGTTTTGTGGTTTTTTTTTTTTAATATTTTTATTTATTTATTTGACAGACAGAGATTACAAGTAGGCAGAGAGAGAGGAAGAAGCAGGCTCCCCGTTGAGCAGAGAGCCCGATGTGGGGCTCGATCCCAGCACTCTGGGATCATGACCTGAGCCGAAAGCAGAGGCTTTAGCCCACTGAGCCAC
>RCUC01132404.1:0-64677 GCA_003697995.1 Taxidea taxus jeffersonii | reverse complement strand
GGAATATAGGTAAGAAAAAAAAAAAAAAAGAAGAAGAAGCCCACATTCATTAAGCGCTTGCTTGACACCACATTCATTATCTTAATTAATTCAGATGTTACCCACATTTTACAGATGAGGAAATAGAAGTTTAGTGAAGTGATTTGTTCAAATCCCCGGAGCTGAACCGGCAGTGTGTGGATTTGAGCCCAGACCATCTGACCGTGGGGTGGGCACTCAGCCCTTATGCAGCCAGCTGTAGTCCTGAAGTGGGAGAAGATCACTGGATGGTGCTGGGGACCAAGGGGAGAGGTGACTTTTCAGGAGCTGTAAGAACAACTCCGCTGAATTCTCGAGGCCCCAGCTTTCAGGGTCTGGGCCTATGCAAATCTTTAAGCGAGTGTGGTCCCATTTCCTTGTTTCCATCTGTCTTAGTGAAACTGCCTCTGCTTAGCGGTGTGGAGTATTGCTTTCCTAGTTTAGAAAGTTCATTTGTAAAGGCAGCTGAAGTGAAGAATATGGTTCAAGAGGGTGCCCCAGCTTGCAGGTGGTAGGGGAATAAGGTGGGGGTGGGGAATGTAGGGCTGGGGAATCGAGAAATAAGTGGAACCTTTGATCCTTGAAGAAGGTGAGGGGGAAAAAACATGGACCCAGATGGGTCCGAAGCCTTGGCAGTATCTATCCCTAGACCTATCCTAAAAACCTTGTTTTTGTTCATTTTGTATTTCTAATACAAAAGCACAAGGAGGTAGGTCTATTTTTCAATTTCTTGGTGGCAAAATTGTATGCAGACATTGGAGAAGATTTCCACAGGCCCTTCTGTACTACCAAAGTAAACATGTTTACTGGAGAAGAATTAAAAACAAGAAAGAAAAGGTAACAATATAACTGACAATCCCACTGCAGAGCGAAAGCAACTATTTATATATTGTGAACTTGCAGGTCACAAAATCTTCAAGAGAATTGTAATCAAATGATTGGTTGAACAAGATGAGAAGGGGGGTGGAAAGAAGAGGCCATGGTGAGGCCAGAATTAGCAAGATCAACCCTTGTAGTAGCCGCTGTCTGACTGCTTTAATAAGCTCCTACTTTTACAGGGAGCAGCATGTCTCTTCCCAAAGACAGGGCACCATGAGACCCCTCCTTGACCACTGACCATAGGTATCATCTGTGCCTTGCTCTGAATGCCCTCCCCCAAACCTGGAGCAAGGCCTCTCAAGGGCTTTCTTTTCTTTTCTCTCTCTCTCTTTTTTAAAAATTTTATTTATTTGACAGAGAGACATAGTGAGAGAGGGAACACAGGCAGGGGTGGGTGGGAGAGGGAGAAGCAAGCACCCCACTGAGTGGGGATCCTGATGGCGCCGGGCTTGATCCCAGGACCCTGGGATCATGACCTGAGCCGAAAGCAAATGCTTAAAAACTGAGCCACCCAGACACCCCTCAAGGGCTTTCGAAAACCCTGCAACCCCGTGCCCCTCAGAACCATCCTGGAGCCAGTCAGCCGTGCCCTGTGTGCCTGAATGTGCTCTCCTGGTACTCTGTCCTGGATAGTGCTCCATGAGCCACAGCCTTATGGGGCTCTCAAAACTTCTGTGTTCTCTCTGGAAGCCCCCGACCTGGGCCTCCTGAAAGGCTGCACCCTGGAAAACATGAGGAAATCTGAAGTCAAGCAATTATTGGGAAAGCTTTTGTTGGGGCTGAAGTCTATTGTCAGCCTATCTTCTCCTCTACTGTTGTGTAACCCAGTGTTGTATGTTTTCATCATATGTGATTTTTTTTTTTTTTAAAGATTTTATTTATTTATGTCAGACAGAGAGCAGGAGCGAGCATAGGCAGAGTGGCAGGCAGAGGCAGAGGGAGAAGCAGGCTCCCTGCTGAGCAAGGAGCCCGACGTGGGACTCGATCCCAGGACGCTGGGATCATGACCTGAGCCGAAGGCAGCTGCTTAACCAACTGAGCCACCCAGGCGTCCCTCGTGTGATTTTTTAAAAAAGGTTTTATTTATTTATTTGAGAGAGAGAAAGTGCAAGCAGGGGGAGGGGCTGAGGGAGAAGGAGAAGCAGACTCCCTGCTGAGCACGGAACCTGACTCTACTCCATCCCAGGACCCTGAGATCATTACTTGAGCCAAAGGCAGACGCATAACTGACTGAGCCACCCAGGTGTCCCTCATCATGTGTGACTTAGATATTTTTTCCTTTGAGGGTAGTGGATGTTTTTCCTCTTAAATTGATGGCTTGATATGTTTGTTTTTGTTACACAGAGAGAGAGAGAATTTCTGTGCACATGGTTGGGGGCAATGGGTGGGAGTAGTGGGGGAGAGGGAGAGGGAGAATCTTAAGTAGTCTCAGTGCTCAGCACAGAGCCGGTCTGGGGCTCGGTATGACCTTGAGATCATGACCTGAGCCGAAATCAAGAGTCTGTTTAACGGACTGAGCCACCCAGGCACCCCTTGATTTGTTTTCGAAAGAAAACCATCAATGCGGGCCATGGGGGGGCAGGCAGCGCCTGGATGGCCCAGTGGGTTAAGTGTCTGCTTTCTTCTGGGGTCAGGATCAAGCCCCATGTGGAGCTCCCAGCTCAGGGAGTCTGTGTCTCCTTCTCCCTCTGCCTCTCCCATCACCCCACACCCTGTTCATGCTCTCTCTCTCAAATAAATAAAAAATTAAAAAAAAATACAAAATGATTAATAGTGCAAAAAAGCATATATAGTGAAGATGGTTTTCCTTAAACCTCTCTTATCTAATCTCCCAGTTCCGTTACCCAGAAGCAGCCAGTGCTACCAACTGACAAGACAGCTGACTGTCAGTCGCTTTTGAGGCTTCCCAGTACACAGGGGACCAAGACCCAGAGCTTCTGCAGGGTCTCCAAAGCCCTGCCCAGCTGTCCAGTCTTCCCTCAAGCCACAGTTTTCCTTGCCTTGTGCTCCAATCACACAGGCTTTCCTTCCATTCTGACCTCGGGACCTTTGCCCGTCCATGGTATCTCCTTCACCTGAGAGCTCTCTCGCCTTCCCTGGTCCAGCTTAGCTCCTCAGTTCCTTGTTTACATACAACTTCCTCAGAGGGGCCTTCCTGACTTCTCTCAATGAAGTCTGTCTCTTTGACCACATTTCCTGTGGAGCATCTTCTCAACTTGTGGTTATAGATTTATTTGATTGACTCTGTGTTTAATGTCTGTTTTCAACTAGACTGGAAGATCTCTGAGAGCAGAGAGCATCCCACACAGATGGCATGGGGTGTCCAGCACACAGTGTTTGATTTACTGAGGGAGGAAAGATAGTCTTGACTGAATATTTGGTTAGTGGGAGACAATTTTTTGTGTGTGTATTTTCTGGTTTTTAACTTAAAAAATTTATGGAAAATCCCCCGTGTACATAAAAGTAGGACCAGTGCATCAAACCCTAATATACATTATCTGGATTCACCACTGATCAAGATTTTGCCACATTTGTATAATTTTATCCTCTTTTACTTTACTTCTTTTCCTAGCCTTCTGAAGATATAAAAATGTGAATGATAGATGCCTTTTATTGAGTGTTTACTCTGTGCTAGTAACTGTGTTAAATGTTTCCAATGGGCAGTATTATTTACTCCACTCAACACCTCTGCTAAATGGGCATTATTATCCCCATTTTAGAGATGAGGAAACTGAGACAGTTTAAGTGTCACTTTGTGCAGTGTCCCCCACCCAGTGGATGGAAAAGCTAGGATTAGAATCCAGGCCTCTGACTCCAGAGTCCAGATTCTCAGCCACCAGAGTGCTTGCTGCAGACCGTTTCAAGAATGCGTCTCTCTGACCTGTCCTCCTCCTTCATGCCTACAGACTTGAAAAATGTTTGAAGCCTTTTTATTGTGCTTAAGCTGTAAGGGAAATGTTCTCCTGTTTGTGAAAGGAGCAAGGCAGTTGGCTTTATTATTCTCCTATAAAAACACTAACTCAGCCAATAAATGTTTATTGAACCCGTTTTTTTATTTACCAAGCACTGGGTTGAGAGCTCGGAAAGCAACAGTGAGAAAAAAAATAAATACTGTCCTTGCTCTAGTGGAGCAGAGTCAAGTTCCAGGTCCTCCAACATTAATTCAGATAGTTTGTGGTTGAATCCATCATATGTAAATATGCCCTTGGGTTTTCAGCTGAGGCTGTGGATTTAGACTGGGAGAAATGAGATGAGACAGCTGATACTGAGGGTTCACAAGACTTGACTCCACTATTCACAGGTCTTCTCTGTGGGAGGAGACCTCATGTACTTTTTTATTTCCCTCTGCTCCATGACTACCTGAAGCAGTACTGCTTTCATTTCTGATTGGGCAGAGGAAGGATAAAGATCTGTAATTCAAAATTACTGTGATGGCTAACCAGGGCTGCTCTGTACTGTTATGCAGTTAGTGTACTGCACAAAGACACCTGGTTGAGGAGGCCAGTTGGAGCTGCATCCAGCCTGAGCCCCACATGCTGCACTGAGATGCTGGCCCAAGGCTAGACATCCCTGAGGAAGGGGTGCCCTCTTCTTCCCCCACGTTTCCCGCTGTAGACCCACAGAGGTATCACATAGCCCAAGGTGGCCCTCTTGGTAGAGCTAGGAAAAGAATGGAAAGGGAGAGAGTTAAAACTGCCCTGTCACATTGAAGTTTTGTGAAATTTACCATTTGTGTTCTTCACGTCTCCCATTGACTCAGTAGAAGTCCCACTGGAGGGGCTTCCGGTGTTTGTTTTTTAATAGACATTTCTTTTCTTTTCTTAATAAATAAATAATATTTATTTATTTTGGAGAGAGGGAAAGAGAAATCATGAGGTGGGGGGAAGGGGCAGAGGGGGAGGGAGAGAGGGAGGATCTCAAGTAGACTCCGTGCTGAGCACAGAGCTGAAGGTGGGGCTCAATCTCATGACCCTGAGATTATGACTGAGATCTTGACCATCTTAGAGCAGTTTTAGGTTCACAGCAAAATTGAGTTGAAGGTACAGAGATTTCCCATATGTATACCTTTTGCTCCCACATGTGCATTGCTTCCCTCATTATCGACATCCCCCACCAGAGTGGTCCATTTGTTACAGTTGATGAACTTACATTGACATGTGATTATCACCCAATGGCCTTGAGGTTTTGATGGCTGTAGGAATGCAAGTATTGGTTCAACATAGGAAAAATGCATAGTGATTAAAAGCATAAGATTTAAAGGGATATATTATAGCTTAAGAAACTCCCTGCCAGGGGTGTCTGACTGGCTTAGTCAGTAGAACATGTGACTCTTGATCTCAGGGTTGTGGAGCCCCACATTGGGGGTAGAGATTACTTAAAAAAAAAAGTAAAGAAATGAAACTTCCTGCCAGCATGTAACTGGAAATAATGGGAAGAATTAGTAATAGTTTTCAATTATTGGTTCCTTTCTTAGACTTAATTTCTAGAGTTGAGTAGATCATCTCATCATAATGATAAAGACAGTAGGGACACCTGGGTGGCTCAGTTGGTTAAGCATCTGCCTTCTGCTCAAGTTGTGATCTCAGGGTTGTAGGATCAAGCCCGGTGCCTGGCTCTCTGCTCAGCGGGGAGTCTGCTTCTCCCTTTCTCTCCTCTGCCCTCCCACTCTCCTGCTCATGCTTTCTTTCTCTGCCTCTCAAATAAATAAATAAAATCTTTAAAATATGATGAAGAAGATAATAATTACCAAGCCACCTATGAATTTTATAAAAGATTTTATTTATTTGACATAGAGAGAGAGAGAGAGCGCGAGCCAGTGAGCATAAGTGGGGGAAATAGAAGAGGGAGAGGGAGAAGAAGGCTCCCTGCTGAGCAGGGAGCCTGACTTAGAGCTTCCAGGACCCTGGGATCATGACCCAAGCCGAAGGCAGACAGACGCTTGGGTGACTCAGCCCCCCAGACATAGCAAAGCTGTCTATGAATTAACCCAAAGGTTTTCCATTAAAAAATTGGGATTTAATTGAAATGTAACATTGTGTAAGTTTAAGGTATACATGTCAATTTGATATATTTATATATTGCAATGTAGTTGGCATTGTAGTGTCAGCTAAAACCTCTATGACATCATATAATTATTATTTCTTTTTTTCTGGTAAGAATAATTAAGATCTAGTCTCTTAGCAACTGTGATACTATGCTACAGTATTGTTCTCTATAATCACTATACTGTGTGTTAGATCTCCAGACTTGTTTATCTACTAGGTGCTAGCTTGTACCCTTCAACAACATCTCTCCTATTTCCTTATCCCTCAGGCCCTGGTGACAGCCATTGTATTCTCTGTTTTTAGGAGTTTGGCTTGCTTGGATTCCACATATAAATGATTCTGTACAGTATTTCTGACTTATCTCACTTAGCATAATATAGTCAAGTTCTGTCCATATAGTCACAAATGGCAGGATTTCCTTCTTTCTCGTGGCTGAGTAATATTCCATCATATATATGTGTACTGCTTTTTCTTTATCCATTTATCCTTTGACAGATACTTGGGCTATTTCCATATCTTGACTGTTGTGAATAACACTACATGTAACTCTTCAACACTCTGTTTTTGTTTCCTTTGGATATATTTCCAGAAGTGGAATTGCTGGACCATATGGTAGTTCTATTTTTAATTTTTTGAGGAAACTCCATACCGTTTCCATGGTGGCTGCATCAATTTACATTCCCACCAACAGTGCACAAGTGTTCTTTTATCCTCATCCTTGCCAACACTTGTTATCTCTTGTCTTCTTCATGATAGTCATTCTAATAGGTGTGAGGTAATATGCCATCATGGTTTTGATTTACATTTCTCTGAATATTAGTGATATTGGGCATTTTTTCAAGCACCTGTTGGGCATTTGGATGTCTTCTTTGGGGGAAAAAAATCTATTTAATTCCCATGCCCATTTTTTAATTCATTGTCTCTTTATTATTGAGTTATATGTGTTCTTTATATATTTTGGATATTAACCTCATCTCTTTTTATTATTGTGTATAATAGTATCAATAACTTTAATTTAGTGAACACAGACACATGCAGGGCCTTGTACTAAGAATGTTACACTTGTTGCTTTATTTCTCTTCATAGTCTCACAAGAGGGTGTTCTTATCTCAGTTTTGTACACAAGGGACAGGGATGTTTGAATTACTCATGGTCCTAGGACAAAGAAGTGGCTAAAAATGGGGCTTGGACCTGGTCGATTTGACTCCAAAACCTGCACATCTCACCACCATCTTATGCTCCTCTGTTTTAGGAGAAGAAATCTATTCGGTTAGCTTTCAGGTCCCTATCCTGACCAGAGTACCCACCACACAGATTTCAGACTTCCACAAAATATTTCTAGTCTCCTTCAATTAGATCTTTCTCAGCTTTCCTTCCTTAAATATCTGCTGCCCTCATAATGTATAACTGATGGCCTGCAATCCTTCTTGGGGAGTGCAGCCAACAGACCACTCTCTTTTAGTATAACCCCGATTCACACTTATGTCATAAACCCCAAACCAACCACAGCCTTTTGTTTGTGTCAACCTAAGCCAAAGCTCTGACCTAAGAATATACAAAATCAAGTAGGATTTTTCTCTTTGACAGTATCTTCACCCATGTCCATGAGGGAGGGCAGTAGTTTGGAAGGACTAAGATGAGAGAGTTGTGTGTAATTCTGTTTGGAGGGGATAAAAGAGACAGGAGTTGAAAAGGGTGAAGAATGTAATAGTGGGTGGGGCAGGAGCTAGTGTCACTGAGAGATGGTTTTCATGGTCCTGAGATCACAAGTATGATCAGGAATTGACCGTAATTATTTTTTGCTTTGGGTTCAAGGGAGATCACTTAGATAATTGGTTTGCCATTCTTGAGTGGCATGGCATTTTGTTTCGCCTTTTCTTCTATGTTGTGGGCAAGGAGCCCACAATAAGACAAACTCGTTTGTTTATAAGACAAACTCGCCAGTAATAACGACTCCCCTTTGTTTTGCTCTTACCCTTTATTGTTTCGGGCACATTACAGACCTTTCCTTTAATCCTCACAAACACCCTGTCAGTACCTGCATTTTACAGAAAACAAGAGGGAGGCCCAGGAAGGGTAAATAACTTGCTCAAGGAAACAGAGCTAGTAAGGGGCAGAGCCTGGATTCAAAACCAGGCAACCTGCATCTAGGCTGGGCTCTTTAACCTCTATTCCTTGTACTCCTGAATTCCTGTGGTGGGGGCACAGGGAGTAAGGATGCCTAGGCAATCCATTTTGCATGTAGAGCTTATTAGGCTGCAAATGCTTGGAATGCTTCTTGCCACCTTTTTGTTTCCAAGACTAGGGGTTTTCCCCAAAAACCATTGGCCTCTGTCCCACCTTCACTCCTCCCCTGGGGAGATGGAGTGTTACCTGAATGGGAGGGGACAGGAGCCTGCATGGCCTATCTTCCTTCTCCGTTTCTTTCTTTGGGTTGCAGTCTGTCTGTAGAGACCATATACTTTGATCTGCTCCTCCAGGGGCAGGTCTCCTCTGTGGGGTGAGGATAGGGAGGCCCTGGATGGTATATAAGGCTGCCTAACAGGTTCGGTGCCAGCAGGTCTCTTGCTTCACATAAACCCAGTCTCCACAGCAGCTTAATAGAGGGGATACCTTGAACCTTACCTGATTATCCTTTGTCTTATTTCTCAGTTGATCTACAACTCAGATGGAGAAGAGAGCTACTATGTATCCTTATCACACCTTTCCCCAGGAACTATGGAGGCAAATAAAGAAATATGGATAAATAATAAGATATCATATGGATTAAAGACTCTTGATATAGCATCCAATAAATCCACCCCCTTCCCAGGTGATCAGTTTATCAAGTAAGCTAAAGGAGGGAACAGAGCAGGTGTATTTTGCTTACATCATCTCATTTAACTCCTTTAACAGTCACGTGAGGTGAGGTTTATTATCTCGGTGTTATTTATAAGGAATATATATCTTTTTCAGTCAGAACATATTGGCTATGACCTACAAACCAGGCTTTGTTCCAGGAGGCTCAGAGAGGTAATGAGAATTGTCCAAGATTGCATAGCTGGGCAGTGAAAGAGCTAAGATTTGAACCCAGGTCTAACCAATGACACAGGTTAGGTATTCCTTGGAGAGAAGAGAAGGTGGGAACAAATAAAAAAGTGATGAACATGTATCGAGCCCCGATTTTATACCGGCATGTAACTTCGTGCCGCTCAGTGCTCATGGAGCATTATCTCATTAAATCCTTGCATCACCCTTATAAAGCAGATATGGTTTTCCTCATTAAACACACAAACAGCCTGAGGTTTAATGATGTTAAATAATTTTCCAAAGGCTACACAGTAAAATGGCAGAGTTCCATTTGTAATCCACGTTCTTCTCATTTCAGACCTTGAGTTCCCGAGCAGTTTGTTTTTCTGGAGCTTACAAAGGAAGTTGAGAGACATAGCCTCTGACACAACATTGGAGCATCTTGAAACCATTAATTAACAAGTGTCAGTCAGCCTGGTGGATGTGCATTGGAGGTAATGAAGGGAAGGGAGGGAAGGCAGAGGAAGTGTTATGGGAAGAATGGCGGGGAGAGTGGAGTGATTAGCACTGGGTAGGTTCACCCAAGCTTGCTTATATTGCTTGATGTTGATGAAGAAAAATATCATGGCAACTTGGAGAATCAGGGAGAATTTCTGAATGGCATGTCTTTATATGTGATAAATCATTTATAAGAAAGAAACAAAATAAAAGCAACAACAACAAAACCCCAGTGTCTCTGAAAGTGAGGAACTACCCTGACATGGAGATTGCTTCTTTTTATTTATTTATTTATTTTAAAGATTTTATTTATTTATTTGACAGAGAGAGTGAGCACAGGCAGAGAGAGTGGCAGGCAGAGGCAGAGGGAGAAGCAGGCTCCCTGCTGAGCAAGGAACCTGATGTGGGACTTGATCCCAGGACGCTGGGATCATGACCTGAGCTGAAGGCAGCTGCTTAACCAACTGAGCCACCCAGGCGTCCCTCTTCTTTTTATGTCTTAAGGATTTTGTCTGGATGAGACTCTGAAGACCCTAGATTTTGCCATGGCTTTCTGTTAACTAATTAGTGACAATGGAGAATCATTTAATTTTTTTTTAAAGATTTTCTTTTTTTTAAAAGATTTTATTTACTTATTTGACAGACAGAGATCACAAGTAGGCAGAGAGAGAGAGAGAGAGAGAGAGGAGGATGCAGGCCCCCCACTGAGCAGGGAGCCCAATGTGGGGCTTTTATCCCAGAGCCCTGAGATCATGACCCGAGCTGAAGGCAGAGGCTTAACCCATTGAGCCACCCAGGTGCCCCTAGCAATAATATTCTTTACCCTTCCCAGCAGGGCAGGGAAGAATACCAGTTCTTCCCAGAATTTCTGGCACATAGATGATGGTCAATACATCTTAGTTGAATTGAACTAATTAACGGCAGTGATATTGGGGCACCTGGGTGGCTCAGTGGGTTAAAGCCTCTGCCTTCAGCTCAGGTCATGATCTCAGGGTCCTGGGATCGAGCCCCGCATTGGGCTCTCTGCTCAGCAGGGAGCCTGCTTCCTCCTCTCTCTCTCTGCCTACTTGTGATCTCTGTCTGTCAAATAAATAAATAAAATCTTTAAAAAAAAAAATAAAGGCAATGATACTAACTGAAAACAGATTCTGCCACAGAGTAAGCAAGCATGCATGTCCTATTTGCTGTATTCTTGTTGCCTATGTTCAGTATTTCATCTGTTTTTGCTCTGAGTTATCAAACTCATTTCCTCATTGATGAAACCTCTACCCACTGATCACTCTGCTTCCCTCATTCTATCTAGAATGGGCTGTCTATCTATCTAGAATGGGCTCAATTACTCTCTAGATCCCTTGCATTCTTAATTTCTTCTTACATAGCCTTCTAATTTCTTAGTTTTTAATACGGCTGAATTGGCTATATGCTTATTCTACATTTTTAATGTAATGGATGTGTGGCGAGTCCCATTTCCCCTCTCTGGACCTGAATAAATACCTGCATGAAAGATGGAATGAAACCACATGAATGAAGGAGTGACCCCTAGGGCAGCAGGCTTAAATTGCAGGCTTAAGTTTTGATAGTGACAATTTCCTCAAAGTTAACTTTTTAATTAAAAATATACAGGGAGGGGGACGCCTGGGTGGCTCAGTTGGTTAAGTGGCTGCCTTTGGCTCAGGTCATGATCCCAGCGTCCTGGGATTGAGTCCCACATCGGGCTCCTTGCTCAGCAGGGAGCCTGCTTCTCCTTCTGCCTCTGCCTGCCACTCTGTCTGCCTGTGCTCATTCTCTCTGACAAATAAATAAATAAAATCTTAAAAAAAAAAAAAAAGAATATACAGGGATAAGGGGTGCCTGGATGGCTCCGTGGGTTTAGCATCCAGCCCTTGATTTCAGCTCAGGCATGATCTCAGGGGCGTGAGATTGAGCCCTCTGTTGGGCTCTGCACTGAATGTGGAACCTGCTTAAGAGTCTCTCTCTCTCTGCCTCTGCTTTTGGCTTCCCCACCCCTTGCTCCTGCATGCACATGTGCGCTCTCTCTGTCTCTCTCTCAAAAAAAACAAAACAAAACAAAACAAAACAAAAACAACAAAAAAAACCCCACCCAAAAAACAAAAAACAGTGATAAAAATATCTTTTCAAGGAGGGAAGATTATGCCATATGTTTGGTTTAAGCAGATAAATTTAGTATTATATAGATAAAACAACCATGTATTTGATAGAATTTTCCACTTTTCATCTGTATAACTTAGCTCCATACGTGCATAGCCTGAACTTCTTTGCTCAAAATTCCAACTTGAAAAAGATCACTTTCATCTAGGCTTCTGATATTGAGTCAGAACCTTGAAATGCAGTTATTCTGGTTGTTTGTAACAGTAGTGTGGCAGACACTCTTGGGTGGCCTCCCTATCTCCAGTATCCCCTTATTTCTCACTACCAGGCTTCCAGTTGTGTTGAAGACAGTATGTCTCTTTAAGAACACATGCCTTTGAAGTTAGAGTGGCCACAACCCCAGTCTGGCCAGAGAGATACAGGTAAAAGTTTCCTATGTGGGGCTTCCAGGAAAACCATTTTTTGTTTTTCTGATAAAAAGAGATGAGTCCAGTTGGCACATGCATTTTGCCCTTTACCCTTCCTTTTCTTTCTGCTTGGAGTATGAATGCCTTATTGGAGGCAAAAAAGATCAACAAAATCTTTTTTTATTTTTATTTTTTTAAATATTTTTTTTTTTTTTTTTTTTGGACAGAGAGAGATCACAAGTAGGCAGAGAGGCAGGCAGAGAGAGAGAGGAGGAAGCAGGCTCCCTGCCAAGCAGAGAGCCCGATGTGGGACTTGATCCCAGGACCCTGAGATCATGACCTGAGCCGAAGGCAGAGGCTTAACCCACTGAGCCACCCAGGCGCCCTAAATCAACAAAATCTTAAAAAAAAAAAGACTTGATGATGGATTAGACACAGTGGTTGTCAGGTAGGAGGGTTCGAGGAGGACCCCTAGATTCTGGCTTGTAGAATTGGATGGCTGGTTGGGGGCTGGGTGGCATTTACTGAGAAAGGAAACATGGAGGAGTCCTGAGTTGGGTGGGGACACTATAACGAGTTTCCACTGAACATCTTGACAGTGAAGAGCCTTGAGACACCTATGTGAGTACATTACATAGCAGGTGTTTGTAGAGGTCAGAGGATGATGGATGGAATTAATATCATGGATTACTTAAGGAGAGAAGAGAGTGAAAAGAGAAGCAGGTTTAGGACCAAGTTAATATAAAGATGAGTAACCTTGTTCTCATCTTCAAGAAGCTTATAAGAAGTTTAGTAAAAGTGATAAGCTACATATATATGTATGTAATTACAGTATAGACAGAAGAGGACTTATAGCCTACCAATGCCATTAATGATGCATCCAGAAGAGAGTAATACTACACCAGCTAAGGGGATCAGAGACTGTTTCATGGAGAAGCATTTGAGAACATTTCTGTTGGATCGCTAGAATAAAGTGAGGTAGATGAGGGGAGGAATGGGCTTCCAGGTTGAGACTTGACAAAAGGTTTGAAAGCTGAAAAGCAAGGAACATTGGGGAAACTTCAGGAGTTTTGGTTTATCTAAAGATGGGCTATAAGTAAGGGCATCATTAAAAAGTGAATTGGAGCCAAAGTGAGGAGAGCTGTAAATGCCAGGCTGAGATAATTTACCTATACAAGTGGGAACCTAGGTAAGATTTGTGTGTATGTGGAGGAGAAAGTGACCTAATGAAGCAATGATTGAAGAAGACTCCTTCACTTTCCCATGTGAAGTACACTGGAAAGTATCGATACTAGAGGCAGGGAGAGAAGTAGGAGGCTGGGGAGAAGTATGTCAGAGATTGTTTAAATACCACAACTTAACCCACTCAACTAGTTAGCACAAGTAAAAGGAAATTGAGTTTAAAAAAAAAATGAATACTTTACAGAATGCAGTCCTGGAAGTCCAGTTGGCTCACAGGAGATGGACAGTCATCAGGCTCTCTTTATGTCTCTCTCTTCTTGTAGACACATAGTCTCTTGCCTTTGCTTTTCTCAGCACCATATTCTTTGCAGACCAGTTTTCTCTGTGAGGCTCTTGGCTTCTGCTTTCCCCTTACCAAGATTTGCATTGGGGTTGGGTTGCCATGACATTTGCTCTGACCTGAATTCACCAAATCTTATAACCCCAGAACCCACCATCATTTGCCACCGTCTCTACAAAGATCATGGCATGAAGACTTGCTCTATATTTGGGTGACAAAGCAGACTCCAAATTGAAATCTTGGTCACAGTCAATAAAATAATATAACAAGTCTCCTTTTCACATTTTGTGTTGATAGAACACCATAGCATTTGCTCAGATTTGTTGGCATGATTTGACTCATATTGTTTCTACATTTGTGCAACAATAGGTTATTACCTATTCCCAGAATGAGAGAAGGAACCATGTTTGTCTTATCCACCAGGGTATCTATTCCTATGTAACAAATTACCCCAAAACTTCCTGGCTTAAAGCAACAATAGATATTTATTATCTCACAGTATCTGTGGGTCAAAAATTTAGGAGAAGCTTGACCAGATGGCCAAGTTCCAATCAAAATGTTGCTGGGGTTGCAGTCATCTGAAGGCTTGACTGAAGCAGGATGATCCCCTTCCAAGATGGCTCCCTCATAACACTGTTGGTGGAAGGGCTCTGTTTCTCACCACATGGACCTCTGCGTAGAGCTGCTCGAGCATCCTCATGATATGGCAGCTTGTTTTCCCCAGAGGGAGTGATCCAAGAGAGATCAAGGAGGAAACCACATTGCCTTTCATGACCTAGTCTAAGAGGTCATAGTGTCACTTTTGCCACATTTTGTTTGTTAAAAGCAAGTTACTAAGTCTGACCCACACTCAAGGGAAGAGGGGTTAGCGCTATCATTTGAAAAAATAATTGTAAAAGAATTTGCAGACATATTTAAGAAATCATCACAACCTCTATAACTTCAGGCCCTGGTCCAATGTCTGATATATAGTGGGTGCTTAGTAAAGTTCTGTGAAAAGAATGATTATTTTCTCCTCCAGACTTGGATTCACTAGCACTGAGAAATGGACCCCAAGCAGCTACACCAAGGAATGGCCATTTGAGGCTTCACTCATGTTTAATGTCTTCTGCAATGTTGTGTCATCGACAAGTGTTTGGGCCATGTGAGAAGTTGCCTGGCCATTCACACAGCATATGAGCTGCTGGGAAGCCTTTAAGTATTGGCATAAAACTGGAAGAAGAGATATGAATTCTCAGAGGTATGTGAAAGTTAAGTTTTGTTAAGTTAATTTTTGAATTAGAATTATAAATGAGTATTTATGATACAGATCTCTAGTATAATTGGTGTTGTTATTTGAGGCACAGCTACTTTATATTTCTTTGAAGATGTGGGATCACCCATGTGTGTAAGACCAAGTAGATCAGAGCAGGTGCAGTGGGAACCCAACCCCCATACAAACCATGGTGGAGGGAGAACAGAATGGTCTTCTCTAAAAGTTGTTGTTGTTTTAAATAAAGATTTGAATTTATTTATTTGAGAAAGGGAGAAAGAGAACACTCATGTGTGCACCCATGGAGGGGGGGAGGATCAGAGGGAGAGAGAGAGAGACTGAAGCAGACTCCCTGATGAGCAGGGAGTCTGACGTGGGGCTCGATCCCACAACCCCAAGATCATGACCTGAGCCGAAATCAAGAGTCAGACACTTAACCTCCTGAGCCACCGAGGCGCCACCTAAGAGTTTTTTAAGTCCCTCATATTCCAAGAGGAAGGAAGGTGAGTGGTAAGTGTGGCTGCAATGGATATGCGCAGCTCAGCTCTCCTTTCAAGGAGCCTGAGTCTCAGCTGGGAGGAGTGTGCTTTACTGTACCCACCATGGGCTTGGAGTGGCGGTTCTGCTCTTCCCAGGCAGCCCCAGCTTTCGACAGAGCACGGTGAGGACAGGGCTAGTGTTCTAACGTGGGACTCCTTGAATGAGCAGTCTTTGTGCTCCACAGCTCCGTTTTGAGACCAAAGCCCTGGCTGAGATTTTGTCAGATCTGTGATCTGAGGCTCTCCCTGCCCAGTCCTGCAGCCTTCTGCAGCCTCCTCCTTTATGTTTCCCAGCTGCCTCCCTCTCTCAGCCTCCTGTGCTCCTGATTCCACCTCAGCACCATGAAGTTGCTGAGCAGACACAGGGGCGGCGTGGAGGGCATGTGGTTCTAGTAACCACGGAGCTTGCTTAAGTAAAGGACAGTAGGATATGTAGCCATCAACCGCTCTGAGGGCAATTAGGGCTGGGCTTGAGTTTGGCCTGTGTTATCTGCTAGCTTTGTGACATTGGGCACATGACTTAAGCTCCTCATGTCTCAGTTTCCACATTGGGAAGATGGAGATGATGATATAAACCCACCTCTCAGATTTGCTAGGAGAATTAAAAAGTGCTAAGCATCTTGCATGGTTGAAATAGGCAAAATTTTTAGTTGTAAGCAACAGAAGCTATCAGGTAGAGCAAAACAAAAAGAATGAACCAAAAAGATGGTGGGCAGTTCCCAGAATCCCTAGAGAAGCTAGAGAAGTAGCTCAGAAAACAGAAACAAGGGCAGCAACCAGGGTCATAGCTAAAATCAGTGTGATGAGGATGCTGCTGCTACCACCCTCCATCACTGGATGCCTCAGTGGGCCTCATTGCCTCTGTCACTCTCATTCCTAGTGGGTGTACCACTGGCCTTGCTTCCGTTACCCTGGCCTTGTTTCCACTCTTGATGGAAATGTGTTGTGGCTGTCCTGACCACACTTACCCAGCCATCAGAATGCCTTGTCAAGATCCTTTCTCCTTTCCCCCATCCCCTTCTACTTCTTTCACCTTCCTCCCCATCTCCTCCTTCTTTTTTCTCCTTCTCTTTCTCTGTCTCTGTCTCCTTATCATCTGTCTATCTCCATAATATGTCTCTCCTTTTCCCTTTCCTGTCCTCCCACTTCTCTACATCTCCTCTCCATCTTCATCTCCATCTCTCATGTCTGTGTCCATCTCTTATTTTCATGTTTCATCTCCATCTCTCATCTCCGTTTCCATCTCTAGCTCCACTTGTCATCTCCATCTCTCATCTCTGTCTCCATCTCCATCTTCCATGTCTCATCTCTGTCTCTATTTCCATTTGTATCATCTCTATCTCTGTTTCTTCTTCAACCTTTCTCTCTCCACTGGCTCACTTCCCTTGTCAGGTAGCTGTACCAAATCTTCCTCATTAAAGAAATATGTGACCCAATGATCTCTCTTTAACTTGCTTTCTACCCTTTACTTTCCTTCTCTAAACCTCTGAAAAGCCTATTTTTCTTCTCACATCTTATTTACTCCACCATAGTCTAGCCTCCATGTCTTTCACTCCCACGACAATACTCTTCTCATGGTCAGTGATGACCTCTCTGTTGCTTTGTCAGGGGTCACCTTTTCTGTCTTCCTGCTTGGCTTCTTGGAAACATCTGATTTTGTTGGTCATGACCTCCTTTGGAAATTCTTTCCTGTTCTTGGCTTGGTGTTACATGCTTTTCTGGGTTTCTTCCTTTCTTGGACCTAACCATCTAAATGTTGTTTGTACACTTTTCATTCTGTTTACCTTTTGTATGTATCTCTGGGGCTGTCATAAGAAAGTACTACGTAATTATTTAAACAACAGTTCATTGTCTCAGTTATGGGGGCTTGAAGTCAGAGATCAAGGTGTTGGGAAGGTTGGTTCCTTGGTTTGTAAAAATATCACCCTGATGTCTGCCTTATTGTTTGTGGTGTTCTCCTTGTGTGCATGCCCTTGTGTCTATGTTCCCCCTTTTTATAAGGATACCAGTTATACTAGATTAGCCTCCCCTCCCCTAGTGACCTCATTGTAACTTAATGACCTCTGTGATGACCCTAGTTTTAAATAACATCACATTCGAAGGTACTGGGGGGTTAGGATTCCAACATACGGCTCTGAGGAACGGGACACAATTCAACCCATAACACCTTCTAAGCATTGTATTCCCTTGGTCTTGTCCTCAGCTCTCCCTGAGGAGCTTCATCCAAACCCATAGCTTTAACTTCCACACCCCTCCTACAGTGAGGACAGATACTGTAACTTAATCTTCTCCCACTGAATTCTGGAGAGATGGATCCAGTTACCCAGGGGCTATGTTTGGAGATTCATAGGACTCTTTAAATTTATAATGTCCCGGGGCACCTGGCTGGCTCAGTCGTTTAAGCATCTGCCTTCAGCTCAGGTCATGAACCCAGGGTCCTGAGATCGAGCCCCATATCAGGCTCCCTGCTCAGTGGGAAGCCTGCCTTTCCCTCTCCCTCTGCTACTCCCTGCCCCTGCTTGTGCCCTCACTCTCAAATAAATAAATGAAATCTTAAAAATAATTTAGGGGCATCTGGATGGCTTGGTTGGTTAAGTGTCTGCCTTTGGCTCAGGTCATGATCCCAGGGTCCTGGGACGGAGCCATGCATGGGGCTCCCTGCTCAGTGGGAAGTCTCCTCTGCCGCTCCCCTCTGTTCCTGCTCCCTCTCTCACTCTGCTCTCTGTATTTCAAATAAATAAATATTTAAAAAATAAATTTATAATGTCCCAAACTGAACTTATCTTTTCCTTAAAGTTTCACGTTCTTCTGAGTGTCTTGATTCAGAGATGGGCTCTATCATCCACCTGGCTCCTCCCACCCACCTTGGAAATGATCCTGAAGGCTTTGCTCTAGCTTACCAGCTGCTACCTGCTTTCAGTCATGAGGTCATGTCAATTCTGCTTTCTCTATAGCTATCACATGGCTCACTCCCCCCCTCCCCCGGCCCTATCACTACCTTGGTTTAATTTGCATCTCTCTGAACTTGAACTGTTATGCCTAATACTGACAATAGACATTTATAAAGTGCTTACCATGTGCCAGGCCCTCACATAAGATGCCTTCTAGTCCTGCTCTTCTTCAGTCTGTCCTGATTTCAGAAAGACCTCTACAAACACAAATGTAGCAGTATAATAAATGTTTAGTTCCCCAAATTCAGCTGGTGAAGAAAACTACAACTTTTTCCTATAATTCAATTTAACGATTATTTGAAACTTCCATTTGTCTAATGGCAGAAAACATAATTTCAGATAATTCTGAGTAAATAATTCTGCACTGTGCCTTTTTAATTTATTGTTTCTTAATATTATGATTCTTTTTTAAAAAAATATTTTATTTATTTATTTGACAGAGAGAGAGGGAACACAAACAGGGGGAGTGGGAGAAGGAGAAGCGGGCTTCCCACTGAGCAAGGAGTCCTATGTGGAGCTCGATCCCAGGACCCTGGGATCATGACCTGAGCCGAAGGCAGACGCTTAACGGTTGAGCCACCCAGGTGCCCCTTAATATTATAATTCTTACTACTACTACTACTACTAATATTGAGACTATCATCATTTTATTGGTATTATAGTATTCCAGTATATGAATATACTGTTTCCTATTTATGGACCTTTAGATCATTTGTCGTCTTTTGCTATTACAAAATTTGCATAAATGTGTCCATATAACTGTTGGGTAAAATCCTTAAAATGGAAATCCTGAATCGAAGGGTATATACATTAATAGCTATTGCTAAATTGCCCTCCAAAGAGCTTGTACCAATTTATGGTCCCACAAATAACATATGAAAATTGTTTCCCATCACCACCATTAACAATGGTTATTATGAAATTTTTAAATACTTGCCTTATTTTGTCTTAGTTATATTTCTTTAATTATAAGTGAGGGTAAGGGGTAACTGGGTGGCTCAGACTGTTAAGCGTCTGCCTTCAGCTCAGGTCATGATCCCAGGGTCCTGGGATTGAGCCCTGTATAGGACTCCCTGCTCAGTGGGAAGCCTGCTTCTCCCTCAGCCTGTTGCTCCTCCTCTGTGTACTCTCTCTGTGACCAATAAATACATAAAATCTTTAAAAAAAATAAGTGAGGGTATTTCTTCATTAAATGCTCTTTTTAAACCTTTATTTCCCCACCAAATTTAATATGAATATCTTTTCATTTAAATAAATATTCATCACTCCAGATGTACTTTTACAAGTTTAGTTTCTAGTTACAAATCTCTAAGACGACACCAGACAGAATCTTTCTTGAAATAAGAATAAGGTGTTTGTGACTAAGAACTCCTAGGGGGATTCTAAGCCTTAGAATAAACAATAAGCCAAGAAGCTAAGCCGGGAGCTCCCCAAAGACATATAATGTGAACCAAATTCAAGTTATATATGTAATGTTGATTTTCTAATAGCTACATTAAAAAGGTAAAGGGAAACAGATGAATTTAAGTCAACAATATATTTTTAATACAACATATTCAAAATAGTGTCATTTCAATATATAATCGATATAAAATCAATGAAATGTTTTGCCTTCTCTTTTTGTTCTAAGTCTTCTAAATCTAGTGTATATTTTACTTTTACAACACATCTCAATCTGACTAGCCACATTTCTTTTTTTTTTTTTTTTTAATATTTATTTATCCATCCGACAGACAGAGATCACAGGTAGGCAGAGAGGCAGAGAGGCAGAGAGAGAGAGAGAGAGAGAGGAGGAAGCAGGCTGTCCGCAGAGTGGAAAGCCCGATGCGGGGCTCGATCCCATGACTCTGGGATCATGACCCGAGCCGAAGGCAGCAGCTTTAACCCACTGAGCCACCCAGGTGCCCCTGACTAGCCACATTTCAAGTGCTGAGTAGACACATGTGGCTGGTGGCTACTGTGTCAGCATAGAGGAGTTGTTGTTAAGAAACTTCTCAGTGTGTAGAAGCTACAGCTAACACCTGAATAGATTAAACTTGAGCATGACAGCTTGCCCAGTGTTTGAGGCCAAGTTCAGTGCCTTTTAGAGAGGAGGTACTCAAAGTTTATTTTTCTAATTGAGTTATTTTTATTTTTTCAATTGAATGTTCATACTTGTTTTATGTAGATATGGCCAAAATACCTCATTGTAGCAATGAATCATTTTGTTAGTCATGAAACAAAAAACAATTCATACATTTTACTTTGTTTCTCAGAAATGAGAGATGTTTTAAGAATGTGTTTTCATAAGATTTGCCAAAATTCTTCATCACACAATAGCTTTTTTTTTTTCCCTCTTCCTTTTGGACAATTATTGAATTGATGAAGCTTTTAAGATAGGTAAGAACAGATGTGTTGACTCAATTTGGGAGGCAAAAACATTTTTACTTGAAGAGCAGCCCTCAGGGAAAGGGCAGTCTCCTAGGGGTGTTTAAATTCCAGTTGTAGGAAGTCCTGAGTCTTGAGCAGATGTTGTGATTGAATTACGAGCCAACAGAGCTTGGGCAAATTCTGAGAAGCAAATACCACAATGCAGTATTAGGACCAGACTCCCTAACTTGACATTTCTTAAGAGGATTTACATTTTAATTAGTTGCCCAGAATTTGCCCTTACAATTGATGCTTCAAGCAAATGTTAATCCCATTGACTTCTCTTTAATTTTAATGCTCCAAAATCTGCACAGGTATGTAGGTGCTTTATAATATGATTTAAGATGGGGTGCCTGGGTGGCTCATTTGGTTAAGCATCTGCCTTTGGCTCACCTTATATCCTAGGGTCCTGGGATAGAGCCCTATATCAAGCCCCACATCAAGCCCCAGGTCGAGCCCCAAATCGGGCCCCATGTCGAGCTCCACATGGAATCCTGCATTCAGGCTTCTTGCTCAGCAGGGGGTCTGCTTCTCACTCACCCTCTGCCGCTCCTCCCTGCTTGTGTTCTCTCTCTCAAATAAATAAAATCTTTTTAAAAAAAGTTTAAAAAATATATTATGATGTGAAAAAGAAATTATTTTCTTTTCGTTTTTTTGGGAGGGAGGCAAGCAAGGAAGGGTATAGGGAGAAAGAGAGAGAGAGAATCTCTAGCAGGCTCCACTCCCAGGGCAGAACCCCACACAGAGCTCAATTTCACAACCCGGAGGTCACGACTTGAGCCAAAATCAAGAGTCAGCTGCTTAACCAATGGAGCCACCTTAGTGCCCCAAAATTAATTTCATTAAAATGACGTTAATGTTCATCTCAAACATGGGAGCCCTAACACATTAGAAATGGACTTGTAGAATAGTAGCTGGAAAAGCCCTAAATACTACCTCATTCAATTCAATCCAATCCATTCCTCTTACAAACATAAAAAACAAACTCAGAGAGGTGGAGACATCTGCTTAAATCACATAGCAATTCAGAAGTCTGGGTTTTGGGCTTTCTGGTTTTCCATAGTATGAGCATTATATAACAATTACAGAACATTTACTAAGTGCTAGGGTCTGGGCTAAGTGATTTTCATAGATGTCACCAATTCACAAAATCTTTGCAATATAAAGTATTTCGAATTTAAAAGAAAAAAAGCATTACTCTTCTGTAACAATTTTTTTCTTGAAACTTCATTTGTTTTCTTAAACAGAAGTTGCTGACGCATAAGGTATCTAGAGTCAAAATCTGTAACCGATGCTTAGGCATACTCCACTGGGCTGTGTTTTGATGGCTAAATAAGCAATAGCTTATTCACAACTCAAGCCCAATATATTTCTATTAAGGTTGCAGAGAGGTTTGGAAAGCACAGTTCTTTCCCTCTTTTCCTTCCTTAGTTTGTTCGCTAATGACTTCTTCCCTCTTTTCCTTCTTTTTTAAACCTTCCCTCCCTTCCTCCCTCTTTTCCTCTGTCCCTCCCTGCCTCTTCTCTTACCCCACTTTCTCCTCTCCCTCCCTTCCTTCTTCCTTCCTTCCATCCTAAAGTGATGGTCCTAAGGTCATTTTCTGTCAAGATTCTAATTTTTTTTATTTGTCTTGGACACAAAAAAATGTTGGGCATGCAGGGATCTTAGGCATCATGTGAAGAGGAGCAGAGGCCCTGAGAGGTAGGGAGTTTTATGTGAGGTCAGCTAAGTGAAACTGTACTGAGGTCAGAAAGCTACCACATAGCAGGAATTCAGTCAGCTCAAGTGGAAAGCTGTCAGAATAGCAAAGGTGATGTCTCATTGGTTCTGGAGGTGTCAATCCTTTTTTAAATAACATGATTAAATCTCAAACCAGTAAGTTCTGAAGCCAGGATCTCTTGTCAGCCTCAGAATGAAAAGCAAATCTCTACTCATACTCAGTACTTCAAAACCCCTAGAGTTCAGGGCTGGTAGCCGATGGGGTCTGCACTTAGAAATACACACAAGAGGAAAACATGACTTTATTACCCTGTGCTTTAAGGCTCTTTAAATCACTTGGATGTGGAATAAAACCAACACATTAAGAAGCCCTAAGGAGGGAAAACTTGAAGCTGATGCTGCAGGTCAGAAGCCCAGTTTTTCAGATCCATTGTCTTCAGTGACAGGCTGGTGAGCTTCTCAGCACCAGCAGATTGATTTTCCCATCCCAGTGACTGCCGCAAAGGAATTTCCAAAGTCCGTTTCTGGGCTTTGTTTTCTTCTCTTGTAAAACAAGAAGATAGGTCCAAATGGCCAATCTATCTATCATGGTAGAGTGCTACCATGTTACTCTGTAATCATATTAAAATAATGAAATAAGGGATGCCTGGGTGGCTTAGTCAGTTAAGCAGCTGCCTTCAGCTCAGATCATGATCCCAGGGTCCTGGAATTGAGTCTCGAATTGGGCTTCTTGCTCAGCAGGAAACCTGCTTCTCTCTCTGCCTCTGCCTGCCATTCTGCCTGCTTGTGTATCTCTCTCTGACAAATAAATAAAATATTTTTAAAAAATAATGAAATGACATGGGATTCGTTAATTTTTTATCATCCTGATTTTTTTTCTCATCCCAGTTTGTGGCTTGGCTGAACTGGCTGAACTGAGGGGAATACATTTGATGCTCTAAATTACTTGTAGAGATTTTATTTCACAGTTCCCCCCAAAGAATGTTTCTCAGAGATCCTTGCATAGAAAACCATCTAGAAGCTAAACACTATGAGAGGCTTAACGGTGGTTTATGGAATGATCCTATGTGCTTAAAATAAAGCCAAACTCCTTTCCATGGCCTGCAGGGCCCCTGCCTGATCTGGCTCCTCTGTACTTTAGACTTATGTCCTACGCCTCTCTCTTCCTCGCACAATTTATTCTGGACACATTGCCTTCCTTTAGCTCCTGAGGGCACCACGTTCTTTCCTAACTCAAGACCTTGATATGGCCTGTTTTCTCTGCTGAGAATCTCTTCCCTCACTCTCGGTCTGCTTGGATGACTCAGGCCCAAATCTCACATCAGGGAAAAGACCACCCCATCCAAAATCAAAATCAGGCCACCCTGTCCTTTTCTCTTCAAAGCAGTCAGTATGCTTTGTGATTTATGTGTATTTGTGTGTTTACTTTAACATCTGTCTCCCTAACTAGTCCTTGAGGGAAGGGGCTCTTTCTTTGTTCGCTCTTGTATTTTCTAGCACACAGTTGGCACTCAATAACTATTTGCCAAATTAGTGAATGAATGAAATGAATGAATGCACTCACAGAAAATTCCCAGCACAGTCAGCTCTTACTGGCTGTTTACATATGATACAATTTATTTAGTCCTTCTTTGGTAAGTTGGCAACATTTCTGATGCGTGTTTGTCCAGACTCAATCAACCTCTTTAATGACCCAGAGGGATGCAATGTGAGCTCCCTGATGTGAGTTCTCAGTCAACTGCAGGGATGTTCTCCTGGCCAAGAAGATATCTGAGATTTTGAGTCTGGACTAATGTATCCTTAAGAGAACAATCAAATGACTCTCCAGTGACTGATATCGTCAATGAATAAAAGTCAGAATTAAGTCATATGTGGAAATATCACACAGTCACCTGACTGCTGTCTGCTTTATTTCGCCGTTGCTGGAGCATCCTGGGAAAGAGCTTATTTATTAAGAATGCAATCGTTCTTTTGAATTTCTGTAGCAATCATGTCTCTCTCTCTTTTTTCTTCCAGTCCATGGAAAGGGTTATCTCAGGCAGCTCTGTGCAGGAAGTTGGGTTTATCACTTCCTCACAGTGGCAGTTTGTCTAGGACTGAACTGCATGCTATCAGATTACATCAAAATGTAGGCCTTTGTGTGCTGAACTCATCAAAGCAGCGGACCCTCAGGACTTGCTATCACTCTGCTGCATGTGCAGCCATGTAGCCAAACAAAGCCTATCTGAACAGGACAGAACTATTTCTGTTGTGTGGCGGCTCCGCTAGCTCCGACTTGCAGAAATGGTCGGGTTTCAGGTGTCTGCAGTGTTTCACTTCTTGTTTTTATATTTATCTCTTTTTAGAATTGCTGTCATTTGCCTGGTTGTGTGCAAGGAAGGAAACCCAAAATATTACCTACAAGGGAGGAGACAAGATTGCTCCAATCCCCAGTGTCGGTTGGAGGCAGCGCTAGCCTTTACCTCATCGTCTTGATTTTCTCTTGAAAGCTGAAGGTGCTGTGGTCCTAGTCTGGGCTCTGGACCAGCCACACAGGGGCGTTGGAATCCGGGCTCCTCCATTTCCTGGTTGTCTGTCCCAGGGCAAGTTATTTTACCTCTGTGAGCTTCATTTCTCTGTCTGAGAAATGCAAAAATAATAGCACCTTCCCCATCGCCTTATGATATGGAGTAAATGATAAGGATTAAATCATGTGCGGAAAGTGCCTCTGGATCGGGCCCACGGTAGGAGGCAGGCACATCCTGTAAAGCCCCAGGGGTCCCACAGGCCACCCCATGCTCTGCAGAGCGGCAAGGCCAGCTGGCAGTGCCGTCCCTGGCTCGCTCGGGGTTCTCAGGCTGCACTTCCACCTTTGGGGCCTCGTCGCTAGTTTCTTCTCCGCGGAGTTCCCTCTTCTCTGTGGTGGGCTGGCTGCCAGATGCCGCCTCTATTGGCAGCCACAGGAAGCCCATGCAACTGTGAAGTAATACTTCTGCCCCGGGGC
This sequence comes from Taxidea taxus jeffersonii, assembly GCA_003697995.1. Lineage (NCBI taxonomy): Eukaryota > Metazoa > Chordata > Mammalia > Carnivora > Mustelidae > Taxidea > Taxidea taxus. The sequence goes on along the minus strand of RCUC01132404.1, from coordinate 39,337 downwards.
TGGCTCCGCCCCGGTGACCAAGGGTTTTAGATCTGCTCAGCCATCTCCTTTCAATGTCTTGCCTAAAAAGGAATTCTCACCCAGCTCAGCTGCATGGACAGACGGCTGACTGCCTTAGAGGGCTCAGACAGCTTTCGGGGGATAGAAGTGGGGAGGGGATCTTCTTCCTCCCAGCCTGATGCTTCAGGAGCTGGGGGCACTGTCTTGCAGCAGCTCTCCCATCTGATGATCGATCATTTACCAAAATCAGATGTCAAAGGAAGACGGATGGGCTTGATTCTATAAAATCCCTCCAGGCCAGTGGAGTACAATGGGGTACTCTGAAAAAAAATGATTTGCATCAAGGCAGTATGCAAATTTTCACAGACCTATGACTGGAAAGAAATTAAGTTACACCTAAAAAACTATAATTTAAGAAGGCAAATGTTTTCTCTTTTCCTTTTTTAAAACCTGAAACCATCCTAAATAGGAAATTGAAACAAGCATAAGGCTTTATTGCTTCTTTATACTTGGGTTATTCACTGACGGTTCCCTACCTCATGGTTTCCTCCCTTCCGGCTTCTGAGGTGGCAGATGCTCGGTGAGGCACTTCACCTCTGTTCAGAAGATGACTTCGGAGCCACGGCCACCCTCCGCGCAGGGCCAGCTGGCTTCGGGTTGGTGTCAGAGGCTCTCATCCAGTGGATTTTGCCTCTCTGCCTGGCCCCTTGGGGTGAGCTCTTTGGCTTTCTCTTTAGCTTTTGTCCCTGGATGCTGACTTCATGGCCACAGGGCCGGCTTTGGAACTCCCTTCATGGCCACAGGGCCTGCTTCATATCACCCTCAAGGTCTGCACAGGAGACAGCTTCCTATGCTGGATCTAACCTCTCGGACCGGACTCCATGTTATCTGGGAAGAATTGAGACATTTGGCTATAGCTCTCTTAAAATAGTAGTCAGTGTTCATGGAAGAGCAGCTCTTTCTGTTGCTTGATTAGCTTAAAATATTTTTTAATTGCAAAAGCAATAAATACATAAATATACGAGTATCCACACACTCCTAAACACATAAATATATAAAGTTTAAAGTTGAAGGGCTTCATATCAACCTCTTAGTGATAATTCCTTGTTATATACTGTCCCATATTTATTTCAGTGCATAGGAAACCATTTTACTTAACAAAAAAATGAGAATGGAGTGCATAACTGCTCTTCTGCAACTTGCATGTTTTCCTTAACAGTAGATCTTGAATAGATTCAAATGCCAGTGTACACAGATTTGTATGACTGTGGCTATTCCACAGTAGAGTGGATTATAAATTATTTACTTAAGTCCTTACTCATGGACTTTGGACTATTTAAGGTTTTTTTTTTTTTTTTTTTTTTTTTGGCTTAACAGTGCAATACTGAACATCCTTGTGCAAACATCTTTGTGTGCGTTTGTGAGTATTTCTGTAGAACTGTTGGGCTGAAGGGTATGCACATTTCAAATTTTAATAAACTCTGCTAAATTGTGTACCAGGGTACCAGTTTGTAATCTACTCAGAAACCTGAGGAACCCTGTTGCCTCAAGTACTTGTTAACTTTGGTATTACTAAATTCTATAAACCTACTGGGCAAAAAACTTGTTCTTTAGTGATTTTTAAAAATTATTATTAGCAAAGTTGAGCATCTTTTTTTTTTAAGATTTTATTTATTTGACAGAGAGAGAGAGATCACAAGTAGGCAGAGAGGCAGGCAGAGAGAGAGGGGGAAGCAGGCTCCCTGCTGAGCAGAGAGCCCTATGCGGGGCTCGATCCCAGGACCTTGAGATCATGACATGAGCCGAAGGCAGAGGCTTAACCCACTGAGCCACCTAGGTGCCCCAAAGTTGAGCATCTTTTAGGATGTTTTTTGACTATCTGCATTTCCTCTCATGTGAGTTTTCTATTTGTGTTCTTTATCCATTTTTCTGTTGTCTGTTTCTTACTGGCCTGTGTATCAGTTAGGATGTTTTCAGAATGCTTACTAGAAGATGGCTTATATTTATTGCTTATTATTCTAGAATATGATATCTGAAGATAAGGTATTCCCAGGGTGGGCAGTGCCTTAGCAGTCTTGGGCAGACCCTTTCTCTGCTATGTTTTATTCAACTTGTCCTTTTCATGGTTTCAAGATGGCTGCCATAGTTCCAGTCATCACATTATAGACAACTATCTCCAAAGGTCCAAAAAAGGCTCTCCTACCCCAAATGCTCAAGCTTTTCTCTTGATCATGAAGGAAAACTTCTAGGAGCTTGTCTGCAGATATCATCCCTACGCAGGTCCCATTGGCCAGGATCGAGTCATACGCACCTTTTCAGGCTATGATGCCCATGCATCTGCCATTTTAAATGAAATTAGTTTCCATGTTGTTTCCTGAATTAGTTGAATCGGGCAAATGTAATTTGATTATAGTGCAACAATTTGAATTTAGGGGCAAATGCTGAATACCTGAATGTGCAATACCTGAAATATAAGATTGTCCTTGGCTTTGAGTGGTGAATCTTTAAAGGCTCCATGTATGACTTGAATGTGGGCAGACCAGCTCCTTAATATCTCTCAGTACTCTCAGTATTGACTACTATCAGTAAGTCATAATATCCTGCTTAACTCCCAAAGTGGGATAACCCATGATTTTCTCCTCTGGGCAGCAAGAGCTGGTAGGACAGCACTCAGTCTGTGAAGCCACTGTTAGGCCAGTTGGGTCTGCCAGCAGAATTTCTGGACCACCCCAGATGAGATGAGGGAAATGGATTTCTTACGAGCCCACAGGTGGCTGTAACAATAAACCCCCCCTTTTTAAAAAAATTATTTAATTTATTTATTTGACAGACAGAGATCATAAGTAGGCAGAGAGGCAGGCAGAGAGAGAGGGAAGCAGGCTCCCTGCTGAGTGAAGAGCCTGATGCGGGGCTCGATCCCAGGACCCCGAGACCATGACCCAAGCCAAAGGCAGAGGCTTTAACCCACTGAGCCAGCCAGGTGCCCCATAAATCCCCTTAAAAAAAAAAAGATTTTTATTTATGTATTAGAGAGAGATAGAAAGTGAGAGAGAGCATGAGAGAGGAGAAGGTCAGAGGGAGAAGCAGACTACCTGCAGAGTGGGGAGCCCTGTGTGGAACTCAATTCTGGGACTCTGGGATCATGCCCTGAGCTGAAGGCAGTTGCCGAACCAACTGAGCCACCCAGGCGCCCCACAATACACTCTTTTAAATGGATGCTGCATCCTGACTGAAGTGATGAGAAGCTATAACCTTCTTCACTACTTTTGCAGTAGGGACCTTACCTTTTCTTCCTACTAGGCATAGAGAGAATGGGAATAGCAGTTATAGCTTATTTTTGCTTTACTTAATTCTTTTAAGTCAGTGGTCTCAGAGGAAAGAGAAATCTGATCTTAGTTACATCTTCATGGTTGTTGTTTTTTTTAAAGATTTATTTATCTATTTGAGAGAGCACACATGAGCGAGTGGGGGGAGGGGCAGAGGGAGAGAATCTCAGGCAGACTCCCTGATGAGTGTGGAGCAGGCTTGCAGGTTCAATCCCACAACCCATGAGATTGTGACTGAGCTGAAACCAAGAGCCCAGTGCTTAACTGGCTGAGCCTCCCAGGTGCCTCTGATCTTAGTTGCATCTTTGTAACAAGAAAATTATCTTTTAATCAGACTAAAAGACCTATTCAGGTTAGCCTTATCTACTCCCAGAGTCTCAGTGGCATCTTCTGGATACTGAAACCCCTGATTTTTATTAAATTAAGGCTAAAGACATGGAAGGGTGAGTTCCAGAATCACTTAGCTGATCTTTATCCTTCTGCCTTGATCTGTTCTAATTTCTCAATTTGACAACCCCAAAATGAAAGTTCAAACAAATGTCAGTCCCCTCTTCCCTCCTTCTATTCCCCACCTCATGACTAACACAATAGTTAACCATGACAGCTGAGTGTTTATTAGGCTAAAGAAAGTATTCACTTTCATTTTTAACCTTAGAGAATCCTGGACAGCTATTATTTTTTAAAGATTTATTTATTTACTTTAGAGAGAGAGAGAGAGTGTGTGTGTGGGGCAGAGGGATAGAGGGAGAGAGAGAGAATCCCAAGCAGACTCCCTGGTGAGCGCAGAGCCTGATAAAGGGCTCAATCTCATGAACCTGAGATCATGACCTGAGCCAAAATCAAGAGTCGAATGTCCAGCTGACTGAGTCACCTAGGTACCCCCTGGACAGCTATTATTATTTTATGTTTTTGGATGCTTTTGTATATGAACTTAAAAAAAATTCCTTTTTTATTTTTTGTTCCGTGTTTATAGAAATGTAATTGAGTTTTGTATATTGACTTAATATTCTGTGACCTTGCTGTTAGTTTTACTAGATTTTTTGATAAATTCCTTAGTCTTTTCCACATCTCTGATAGTACTTATTGTTTGTGGATACAGATAATTTTATTTCTTCCTTTCCAGTCTAGATGGATAGGTTCCAGAGTGTAGCCCTATAGGAAGCCAGCTTGATGAGCAATCACTGTGGTTTAGATTTCAGATCTGATAATTCTTTGACTGGGTTGCCTCAAGCAGTAAAAACCTGTCCAATCACATGTAGTGGTCATTTCTGGCTCTTTGGTTCAATGCATGCTGTTTGTTTTTTCTCTTTCCCCTCTTTGAGGAACTCCTTCCTTACTTGATGAGTTTGATTTGAAAACTAGTTTACTTAAAGAGAGTTTTTAGGTCAACCTTATTATTATTTTTTTAAAATTTGATAGACAGAGATCACAAGTAGGCAGAGAGACAGGCAGAGAGAGAGGAGGAAGCAGGCTCCCCGCCAAGCAGAGAGCCCTATGTGGGGCTTGATCCCAGGACCCTGGGATCATAACCTGAGCTTTAACCCACTGAGCCACCCAGGCGCCCCTAGGTCTACCTTATTTCTAAAACATTTTTCTTCTGGCTGTTGGTCAAACCTGCCATTCTTAGAGTGTTGACCACCTTCCCTTTTCCATTTCCCTCCTTGGTTCCATAATGAAGTAGTCATTCCCTCTAGACTCACCAGCCAGTTTGTCCACTGGCCTTTCTCTGATTTTTGCCAAGTGACTTCTACCAGTCAGCAGTCTGGTGTCCTTTATAAATAAAGGTCTGGGACATACTTTGCCCCCTGTGACTAAAACTTTAAATGTCCTTTATCATGCAACTCTCATGCTGGGAAAACCATAACTGGTCTCTACTGCTCCCTCACAGTTTTTATCTGCTTTAAAATTACTTGGTAGTGGGACGCCTGGGTGGCTCAGTGGGTTAAGCCGCTGCCTTCGGCTCGGGTCATGATCTCAGCGTCCTGGGATCAAGTCCCGCATCGGGCTCTCTACTTGGCAGGGAGCCTGCTTCTCCCCTCCCCTCTCTGCCTGCCTCTCTGCCTGCTTGTGTGATCTCTATCAAATAAATAAATTAAATAAAAAAAAAATAAAATTACTTGGTAGTAATTGTATTTGATTTTTGATTCTTTATCTTAGTGAGATGTACACTTGCTTTAACTATTTTATCCTTCCAATATCACTTGTTCTTTTAACTGACTCTAATTCTTTATATTTATCTCTCCTTTACCTATTTTGGAAGCTACTTCTTCTGTTTACCTCCTTTCTTTGTTAAAATGAAAGGACAAAATAATATCCAATCAGTAATATTCAGTCTAATGGTTTTTAGATCTCCCTTCATGGAAACCTACGTATAAGATTCTTTAAACTCAGTGAAACTTTGTTTTTAGCAGATTATGGTAAAAAAACAGAGTTTGTCATAATTATACAGAAGGTGTAACAGAAGGCTAGGATGAACATTGGCCTAGGGAGGATCCACTTTCAACCATGGGGATAATTGTGGATTGTCACTGTTCATTCCCTTTTCATTTTTCTTTATCTTTTCTTTCCAGTTTGGTTTTGCGTTTCCTTGCCTTCAGCACCAGGCCATTTTCCTTCAGTGCTTTTTCTTTTTGGAAAACAGCATGAAAAAGTGAAAGGAACACAGACTTTGGAGTATAAATAGACCTGAGTTTCAACACCACTTTGCCTGTTACTAATTGAGTGTTCTTAGGCAAGTTACTTATGCTTTTGGAGCTTTGTGGTTTTATTCTAAGGATCACCTGTGAAAATATGAATAATATTCATAAGGCATCTAACACAGTAGCTGGCCCGTGGAAGATACTCAGTACACGTTACCTATGATTATTAGCTTTACTCCTCTCACTTTGTTGCTCCCACATATTTTCTGTGATCACTTGCCATTCATTATTGGGCTTAGATGAATCTGTACATTTGTGATCTTTAAAAGCAGTGGTTTACCTCTTATTTCCTCTTCATATTAGGTCAGCAATATGATGTCAGAAAAATAGCTTATTCAGTCTGCCTGAATTAAAAGAGAACGAATAAAAGTTGAATGTGTCTAGAATCATAGTGCTAAAGCCTCATGGGTTTTGGAGACCGGCTGCTTCAACAGTTTTTATTTTATAGATGAACCGACATAGCAAAGATAAGCAATTTGCCCAAAGCCCATAGTAGAGCATATGTGGATACTGAGATTTCCTCACTTCAGGAAAATACTGTGTTTTAATTGAGCCAAAATTCATGAAACATTGTCAACCATTTAAAAATGTACAGTTCAGGGGTGCCTGGGTGGCTCAGTGGGTTAAAGCCTCTGCCTTTGGCTTGGGTCATGATCCCGGAGTCCTGGGATCGAGCCCTGCATCGGGCTCTCTGCTCGGCGGGGAACCTGCTTCTTCCTCTCTCTCTCTGCCTGCCTCTCTGCCTACTTGTGATCTCTGTCTGTCAAATAAATAAATAAAATCTTTAAAAAAAAAATGTACAATTCAGTGGCAGGTAGTACTTTCAGAGTGTGCAGCCCTCATCTTTATCTGTTTCTAAAACATTTTCATCACCCCATGTTAATTAAGCAGTCACCTCTCTCCTCCCTCACATCACCCCTGGCAATCCCTAATCTGCTTTCTATTTCTATGGACTTGCTTATTCTGACATTTCATACAAATAGAATCATATACTCTGTGATCTTTTGTGTCTGACCTCTTTCACTCAGTGTCATGCCCTCAGTTCATACTTGTTTAAAAATTCAAACATTATAGAAAATTATAATGAAGAAACTAAAAAGTACTTTGTAATCCTACCTGTCATTGATGAAGACTGTAAGCAGTGTAGTGACAGTTGCTGTTCCCATTGTCTCCCACATAAATGGGTTTACACTATTCACACCTTTGACTTGAATTTGGTTTTTCACTTAAGACTTGTGAAACAGCTTCCTGTGTCAACACACATATACATTGTATTTTATTATATGGTTTTGGTTACCATATTTTATTATATGATATTTTATTATATGGTTTTAGTCTAGGTTGTTTAACAAACATGTTGATGGATGTCTTTCTACTCACCCCCCACCTCCACTCCACGCAATTCTTAGCTAAGTAGAACAATTTGCATCCTAACCTGCTGAATGTGAATTACTTTGAAAATATCAATATTAAAGAAAAATAAACATGAGTAGTTTCCATTACTCTGAAGTCAGCTTGGTTACACTGGGAAATTCACACATCACCAAGAGCTAGATAAACTTTGAATTCACCTCTAATTTTAGATTCTTTAATTCTTGGGATTAGTACCACCATCATGGTAGGGATATAGAGGCAAATATCTAGGACTAGGAATTAGAAGGCCTGTGTTTGGCCTTTATTTCATTAAGGACTAGCTCTGGGCCTTCAGAAAGTTACTATCTCTTCAGATTTCAGTTTCTTCATCTGTGAAATGAGGTGAATGGGCTAGTTGGTTACTATCGATGAGGTCATTGCCCAGTTTATAATGATTACCCTTCTGCAGGAACAGCTCTGCTTCCTTAGGGTCATTAGCTATGTCATATTATGAGACCCTCCCTTCCCAGTCATATCTGATTGTTCCAGTGGAAGCCATGTCACAAGTCAATCCAAATAAAACCCTTCTTTAGGATTGTTGAATGTGAACCACAGAAAGTATGGGCAGTTCCTCTCTGGTGGTGGGGAGATGTGAGAAGTGAAACTTGGTAACCATTGGTAACCATATTATTAGTGAATCAAGGTTCTAATGTGGAGAGGGAAGGGGTGGGACTCCTGTACTATGGGTTAGTGAGAGTATTCACATAAAAAAGGAGCTACCTCTAATTGTGATGTGAGGTCCTGAATTGTGTCTTGGAATAGAAAAAGGGTAATGAAAAAACTGGTAATCCAAGTAAAGTCTGTAGTTAATAGTATTGTTAATAACCCATTATAATTTTTTAGTTTTAACAAAGATGTCATGTTTATGTAAGATGTTGACATTAGGGGAAACAGGCTGAGAACTCTCTAAACTATGATGAGTTTGATACAATATCACTTATGTGATATTCTTTTTAGAAAATGCATACCTGAATTTAACCATTAGGAAATATCATTGAGAGACATACTTTTTTTAAAAAAGATTTTATTTATTTATTTAACACAGAGAGAGAGAGAGAGAGAGAGAGAGAGATCACAAGCAGGCAGAGAGGCAGACGGAGAGAGAGAGGGAAGCAGGCTCCCTGTCGAGCAGAGAGCCCATGCGGGGCCCGATCCCCGGACCCTGAGACCATGACCCAAGCTGAAGGCAGAGGCTCAACCCACTGAGCCACCCAGGCACCCTGAGAGACATACTTTAAATGACTCTCCATTTAAGGTGCCCTCCAAAACTGTCAAGGTCATGAAAGACAAAGAAAGGTAGGAATTCTCCCAGAGTGGGGAAATTTAAGAGACATGAAAACTAAATGAAATGAGTGATCCTGAATTCCATCCTGGACTCAAAAAGGATCATTAGTAGGGTAATTGGAAACATTTGAATAAGGTGTGTATATTTGCTCATAGTAATGTATCAAAACTAATTTCTTGTTTATTTTTTAAGATTTTATTTATTTATTTGAGAGAGAGAAAGTGAGCACGAGTGAGGGGAGAGGCAGAGAGAGAAGCAGACTTCCTGCTGAGCAGAACTTGATCCCAGGACCCCAGGATCATGACCTGAGCCAAAGGCAGATGCTTAACTGACTGAGCCACCCAGGTGCCCCTAATTTCTTGGTTTTGATCAATTTTTTTTTGTGCTCATAAAAGATGTTAACATTTGGGACAGCTGTAGGAACAGTAGAAGAATTCTTTGTACTACTTTTGCAACTTTTTTTAAAGTCTGAAATTATTTCAAAATTCAAAGTTGAAAAACTTACCAAAAGGTGATATCATTGGCATTATCTAGGCAGCTCCAAACACCCATTCTCCCCCAGAAACATTTAAAAAAAATCAGAAATTGTTAAAGCCAACTCTGTCAGAACTCTGGAAAATAGTAAAAAATTTAGAGCAACCAAGCACATGCTGAATCAAGAAAAAGAACTTAAAAGTAGTAGGTAAGCATTTTTCCTTACCCTTGCCCCACCCGCTTCTGGTGAAGTGGCAGTTTTGAAGAAAGCAGCCTAAGTTCCGAGTGTGGGACTTCGGTCTTGGCTCCAGAGAAGGCAGAGGAGGCCTTGTTAGCAAGTCATTGTGTTTGTCTGTTCTACTCTGTCTGAAGACTACCTGAAGGACTAACACAAGGTATGCCTGTGTTTCATTTAACTCAGAAATTACTCTGGGTAGAAAAGTGGTGGACATTGCTTAGACATTGTAAGGTGAATAAAGGAACCAGCAGCTGCCTGGGGCATAAAGATTACATGCAGACTGCTTACAGCTTGGGAGGCATACAACAGACTGCTTACAGCTTGGAAGGAAAGCTGGGGCTTTTTTTTTTTTTTTTTTTAATTAGGACATTCAGAAAAGCCCATGTATATACTGGGGAATTTAGAAAGCCACATACATGCCCAAGACAGGACACATCCTCAGGAAAGACCCAGACAAACCCCACCTTTCAACTTGGGATGATCTCTAGGCTTGGTGCAAGTAGCAGGTGAAAGCTAAGGCAGATTTATAAGAATCCTGGCTATGTGTTGAAAGAGTGCCCCAATACAGCTAATGTGAAAAGAATGGGAGAGATATTTATTTTTTGTTCAGTTGGTATTTTAACTCCTGGCATCAAGGAAATATCTTTCAAAGAACTAGCTGAACACAGGTAAGAAACAGACTCCAATGACCATATACAACAAGGAATACAGTCTCTACAATAATAGCTTGGAAAAATTACAAACAAATGGACAGCTGTGGCCTTCAATAATCAAGAATAGCAAACCCTGGAGAAGGAAGAAAGTCTGATTTCCAGAGTTACCATATTGTAATATTCAAATGTATAATTTTCAATTAATAAATCACAAAATTATACAAAGGTACAAGAAGGCCTATTTAAGAGATAAAAATAAACTGACAGAAACTATCTATTGGAGTTACTAGACAAAGACTTTAAATTGACAGTTTTAAATATGCTCAAAGAGCTAAAGGAAGCCAGAAAAATAATGTATGAACACAATGAAAATATCAATAAAGAAATAGAAATTATATTAAAGAGCCAAATAGAAATCCTGGAGCTGAAAGGTACAGTAACTGAAATAAGAAGTTCACTAGAGAGGTTCAACAGCAGACTGAGCAGAGAGAAGAAACAAATGAGTTAACTTAATGATAGGACAATTGAAATTATCCATATGGAGAAGCAGAAAAAAAAAAAGGAAAGTGAACAGAACCTAAGATTCTTGTGGGTACCATTAAGCCAACCAACATATGTGTTTTGGGAGTCCCAGAAGGAGGAGACAGAGAAAGAGGCAAAGAGATTACTTAAAGAAATAGTGATCACAAACTTCCCAATTTGATGACTCCATATGTCTAGGAAGCTCAACAAACTCCAAGTAAGATAAACTCAAAGAAATCCATACTGAGACACATTATTATTAAACTGTTGAAAGACAAAGACAGAATCTTGAAAGCAATAAGAGAGAAGAAACTCATTAGTTCAAGGGATTTTTAATAAGGCTAACAACCAATTTCTTAGGCAGAAGCAGTACTTAAAATGTTGGTAAGGGACACCTGGGTGGCTCAGTTGGTTGAGCAGCTGGCTCTTGGTTTTGGGTCAGGTCATGATCTCTGGGTCCTAGGATCAAGCCCCACATCAGATTCTGTGGAGAGTCTGCTTGAGGATTCTCTCTCTCTCTCCCCCTCTCCATCCCTCCCCCTCCTCATGCACATGTGGTGCGCTCTCTCTCTCTCTCTCTCTCTCTCTCTCTCTTTCAACTAAGTGGATCTTTAAAAAGAAATGTTGGGAAAAGTCAAGAATTCTTCATCTGGCAAAACCATCCTTCAAGAACGAAGGAAAAATTAAGACGTTACCAGATAAACAAAAGCTGAGAGAGTTGGTTGAGAATAGACCTACTGGGGGCGCCTGGGTGGCTCAGTGGGTTAAAGCCTCTGCCTTCGGCTCAGGTCATGATCCCAGGGTCCTGGGTTCAAGCCCCACATCGGGCTCTCCACTCAGCGGGGAGCCTGCTTCCCCCGCCGCCGCCTCTCTGCCTGTCAAATAAATAAATAAAAATCTTAAAAAAAAAAATAAGAATAGACCTACTGTATAAGAAGTGTTAAAAGAAGGGACGCCTGGGTGGCTCAGAACCAAGATGGCTTGGTTAAGCATCTGCCTTCTGTTCAGGTCATGATCCTAGAGTCCTGGGATTGAGTCCTGCATCAAGCTCCCTACTCAGTGGAGAGACTGCATCTCCCTCTCCCTCTGATGCTCTCCCTGGTTGTGCTCTCTCTCTTATCCCACCTCAAATAAATAAATAAAATCTTAAAAAAAAAAAAGTGGTAAGGGGAGTTCTCAGGTCTAACTTTATAGGCCATACAAAGAAATAAAAATCTTGAGTAAATGTAATTATACACTTGTACACATATACAGGTAAATTAAAAAAAAACAGTATTATTGCATTTTTTATTTATGATGCTAATTTTGATTTCCTATTGATTTAAAAGAGAAATGCTGGGTACCTGGGTGGCTCAGTTGGTCATGCTTGGCTCATGCTTTCGGCTCAGGTCATGATCCTGGAGTCTCTGGATCGAGTTCCTCATTGAGCTCCCAGCTCCGCCGGGAGTCTCCTTCTCCCTCTGCACTTCTCCCCGCTCATTCTCTCTGTCACTCTCTCTCTCAAATAAATAAATACAATCTTTAAAAAAAATAAAAGAGAAATGCCAAGAAAAAAATCATAGGTCTATATTGTTGGCACACGAAATTAATAATTCAAGATATGTAATGGTATAATTGGAAGCTATCATTTTTGTAAAAAAAAAAGTGTGTGTATGTATACATGTGTGTATGGACACAGATCATACACATACACACATGCCTGTATGGTATAGAGTACCTAGGGGCATAGAACATCTCTGAAAGTGTATACAAGAACACTGATTAAGTTGTTTCTCTTATAATTTTGCCACCTAGATGGATATGCTCTCAGTAGCTAATTCTTGTCCCTTGTCTCCAATCTGCTACTTTTTTCATTTCTCCATTTCTGGAAAATTAATATCACTTATCCAATTGATTATGACAGATTAGTGGAAATCAAGGTTTGTTTCTTCTCTTTTCCTCACTCAATCCCCATTAAATTGATCATAAAATCCTATTAATTTTATTTCTAAAACATATCTCAGCTTTATCTACTTCCATTTCAGAAGATGTTGACTTTCCCCAAGTGTTTGTTCTTTTTTTTTTTTTTAAAGATTTTGTTTATTTATTTGACACACAGAGATCACAAGTAGGCAGAGAGGCAGGCAGAGAGAGGGGGGGAGAAGCAGGCTCCCCGCCGAGCAGAGAGCCTGACGTGGCGCCCGATCCCAGGACCTGAGATCATGATCCAAGCCGAAGGCAGAAGCCTCAACCCACTGAGCCACACAGGCGCCCCATGTTTGTTCTTTTCATCCTTTGTTATAGAACTCTTGAGTTTTTGCTGGATCTGTAGTCTCTAGAGTGACCATTTTATTTCTCAACACTCCTCGCAACCCGATGGGGCCATGTGAATAAGTTCTAGCTAATGAATTTTTGCTAAAAGCATCATGTTTCATTTCTAAAAATGCTCTTAAAAGGAGGGGACATACATTTTCCCCTCCCTTTCTCATTCATGTTGGCTAGAATGAAAACAGTATGGCTGGAAATAGAGCAGCCATCTTGGACTAGAAGGTAGAAGTCACATGTTGAGAAACAGGAGAAAGGGAATCTGGTTCTTGGTGACTGTGGTGTTACTAATCTAATCCTAGCTTGAGTATGTGCAGACTTCAGTTATTTTTTAAAAAATATTTTAGTTAAATTCACTTTAGTTAATATATATTGTATTATTAGTTTCAGGGTAGAATTTAGTGATTCATCAGTTGCATATAACACCCAGTGCCCTCCTTAATGCCCATCTCTCAATTATGTAGACTTCAGTTATATGAGAAGGACATAAACATCTGTTTGTCCAAGTCACTAATTTGGAGTTTTCTGTCACAGCTATTCCTAATTCTAAATGATAAAATATCTCTCCATTTCTACCATCAGCCCCTTGGTCCAATCCCAACACATCCACCTGAACTATCGCATTAGCATTGTGACTGTTCCAGCCGCATTCCATCTTGACCACTCTCTCCATTCGATTCTGTATATTCCCATCCAGAGTGATTTGTAAGTACACATGAAGGAGCAAATCACTCCCTTGTTTCTAATCCTCTAATGAATATTCATTAGTTTTAGAGTAAGTTGGAAATTCTCAACACAGCCTGAGCAATCTTTCATAATCTGGTCCCTGGAACTTCAGCTCATCTCTTGGTACTTTCCCCTCTTATTCTCTGGCCTTCTGTCATATTGAAGCTTCAAAGATCCTAACCCCCCTACTGTTATGTTTATCTTAAATCTTCTTTCCCCCATGCTTATTGCCTGAGTTCTACTAATTGTTCAGATCTCTGAGAAAATATAATTTCTTTAGGAATTGTAGTCAGGGCCATTACTAGACTTCCTCATAATGTCATAAACTTGAAAAAAATAGTCTTTACTTCCACTTACACGATTATTTTTGCAATTATTTAATGTTTTAAGTAGTGTATAGGCCTAATGTACCTACATATGTATTCCATGGCCCACATAGATTTTTTTTGGTTTTTGTTTTTCTTAAAATTAAACTTGAAGAACTTTAGTTAGTACATCTTTTCGGTTTGTCACAGGTCCTACCCAGTCATCCCATTTCACAAACTTAAGTTTCTTTCCCTTGTCCTCTAGGCCTTTGTATCTTTGGCCTGTCTCCATTAATCTAGAAGCTCCATTAAGGTAAAGATAGTGCTTGTGTTCCACATCACTCTTTGCCCTCTACCTTAATACGCTTTGGGCATATCAAAAGCTGTGGCAGTCTTGTCAAATGAGTGAAGGCAATGAATGAACTGCCCTTGTCATAATTATTAATAGTCTTTTCCTTCCTTTGGCTTTATTTTAAATATAAGATATTATATGCGATAAGTATGGGGAAATAACCACTTGGTGATTATTTCAAAACAATTTCAAACAAATTCCGAACTTTAAAGCCAATCTTTTTTTTTTTTTTTATACTAATGGACTAAACAGAAAGTGAAATCATATGTTTATACTTTTTAAAGTTTCAGTAAGGTTACAGAAGTGTTTCATCTGGGTCATTCCATTTCTTGGGATGGGAACTGTGACCTTGCAGTTTTTAGTAAATCTCAAATTATTCCCAAATATCAAGTTTATAAAATAGGGGAAGGTAAGGGGAGGCCCCTTCTCTTGGATTTCCAAGCTTAATATGGATATTTTCAGTTCAGTTTGAACCAACGATTCTTCCTTCCCTGTTGTGTTTTCATCACACTTAACGTCATTACATCAACATCTTAGCTAAAGCTTATTGAAATGTAGTACTTTTGGAGAATGTGTTTATATGGCGCCATTATATATAGTTACACAATTGGTGCACTGCACCCAGGCACCCAGATGGGGCCAGTAAGGATTGAAACCCAGCCTGTGTTTCCTACTAAACTGTTGTACAAACTGTTGTACACCTCACCCTGGTGTGAGGCTCCCTCTCTTCTTTCTTCTAGAGGAAGAAGGAACCCTATGTGCCAGCAGCAGACTTGTGCTCTTGGGGAGCAAGAGCCCCTCTTTGACAACTCTAGTTTTGATCTTGCCACAGAGAAGCTATAAGAGAGAAGGAAGCTAAGACCCACAGAGAGGCCAACACTAGTGATAGAGAGAGGGGGATTCTAGATGACAAAGAGTCCTATGTCTTTTCTTTTCTTTTGTTTTTTTTTAAATTAAGATTTTATTTATTTATTTATTTGAGAGATATAGAGCATGTGAGCAGGGGGCGGGGGAAAAGCAGACTCTGTGCTGAACATGCAGCCCCGGGGGGCTTGATCTCACAACCCCGAGATCATGACCTGAGTTCATCAAAAGTCTGATGCTTAACCAACTGAGCCAACTCAGGCTCCCCTGTCTTTTATTGTATTAATCAGAAGGCCACATGTCTGGTTTCCCTAAGGATTGATAGATCAATCATTTTTTTCAATTAAATTCCCTCCTTTTTATATTATCCTAAGCAAAATTAGTCAATCAGAGAAAGACAATTATCATATGATCTCACTGATATGTGGAATTTAAGAAACAAGGCAGAGGATCATAGGGGAAGAGAGGAAAAAAATGAAACAAGACAAAACCAGAGAGGGAGACAAACTGTAAGAGACTCTTAATCATAGGAAACAAGGTTGCTGGAGGGGAGGGGAATAGAGGGATGGTGTAACAGTGTGATGGATATTGGGGAGGGTATGTGTTATAATTAGCACTGGGTATTATATAAGATTGATGAATCACAGATCTGTACCCCTGAACAAAATAATACATGATATGTTAGTTAAATGAATTTAAATTAAAAAAAATTCTCCCCTTTTTGCCTTAACTAGATTAACTTTTCACTTCTTTCTGAATATCTTAGATTTCTTCTGGTTCTGACATGAAGTACAATAACCATAGGATCAGTTGGGACAGATAGCTACAGTAGTACTATAGTAAATGTTTCACAACCAGCTATGATTTCAATGGTGTAAATACTGTGACCATGGCTGATTTCAGTCTACCAGTGTGATGTCATTGAATCACACACCTGGATCTTGTGTGCATGAACTGGTTCCAGCAGACTCTTGGAAAGTTCCCATTAGTCCCAATTTTGTCCACTGATGGGGTATGTGAATGGTGTTGATCACCAAGTGGTAAGCCACAGGCTGAATATGACCTCAGATATGCTCTGTTTAGTCTAAGTGTTTAAAATATTTTGGGTTAGTTGCCGGAATTTAAATACCATGATATTTTACCTAAAAATACATATTCCTACTTTTTTGTGAGAAATGGGAATATATTGCAGTGTTGGACCAGGTGCTCACAGAGGTTCAATGATGTATCCAAGGTGACATGGAGATTATCTAAGGTGACACAAAGCATAAGTATCTGAACTAGAACAAGAACTCCGGTCTTGTGACTCCCAGACCAAAACTTGTGCTACTTTTTCAGGTTGCCCTCCTATCACCTTGTCCGTTATCATCTTTACCACCTTTGCTTGCTTGGCATTTTCTTCACAACTGGTGTTTTCTCTTTATAGAGCATTTATGTGGCCTAGGGTTGTTAAAGTCCTATCTATGGGCTCATAACCAGGTGAGTTATGGCAGAGAATCTGTGCATTGACCCAACTCTTTTCTGTGTTCACTTTTGCAGTTTAGAATACTGATTGCTCTTTTTGTAAACATAGTGCAGGTCCACTTTAAAGAAGGAGGAGGAGGGGCACCTGGGTGGCTCAGTGGGTTAAAGCCTCTGCCTTCGGCTCAGGTCATGATCCCAGGGTCCTGGGATCGAGCCCCGCATCGGGCTCTCTGCTCAGCGGGAAGCCTGCTTCTCTTCCTCTCTCTCTCTCTGCCTGCCTCTCTGACTACTTGTGATCTCTGTCTGTTAAAATGAATAAAATTAAAAAAAAAAAAAAGGAGGAGGAGAAGGAGAAGAAGAAGAATATAGCAAAGGACAGGGAGAAGTGAAAAACTATCCCTGGGGTGCCTGGGTGGCTCAGTTAGTTGAGCATTGGACTCTTGGTTTCAGCTCAGGTCATGATCTCAGGGTCATGAGATCAAGCCCTGTGTCAGGCTCTGAGCTCAGTGCAGGGTCTGCTTGAGATTCTCTTCCTGTCTCTCTGCCCCTTCCCCTTGCCTCCATACACTCTGTCTCTAAAAAAGAAAGAAAAAGAAAGAGAGAAAGAAAGAAAGAAGAAAGAAAACTGCCCCTAAACCCACCATTTAACCCTTATCATAAGAGAGAACATTGCTTCCAACATCCTACGTACGCACACAAAAAAAAATTGCTAGTCAAGAATGAGATCATTCTGAATGTGCTACTTTAATCCTATTTAAATTTGACAAAAGAAAAAGGAACTAAAGTGAAGCTGTAACAAAAGTGAAAGTGAGGGAATTGAACTTTAAATGTTTGTTTATTACAAGGAACATTAGTTCTGGGGCACCTGGGTGGCTCAGTTGGTTAAGCATCTACCTTCGGCTCAGGTCATGATCCCAGGGTCCTGGGATCAAGTCCTGCATTGGGCTCCCTCTTCTCTGAGGAGAGTCTGCTTCTCCCTTTGCCTAACACCTCCACCCATTCTTGCTGTCACTTGCACTCTCTCTCTCAAATAAATAATAAAGTCTTTGAAAAAAAAGCCAAAAAAATGGGGGCACCTGGGTGGCTCAGTGGGTTAAGCCTCTGCCTTCAGCTCATGTCATGATTTCAGGGTCCTGGGATCGAGCCCCACATTGGGCTCTCTGCTCAGCAGGGAGCCTGCTTCCCCCTCTCTCTCTGCCTGTCTCTCTGCCTACTTGTGCTCTCTCTGTCAAATAAATAAATAAAATCTTTTTTTAAAAAGGCCAAAAAACAAGAAACATTAGTTCTTTAAAGATACTCATAAGATTTGGGAAAAAATTGTAGTAGGCATTGAGAGTTTTGAGTCATCATGTTTTTTTTTTTTTTCACTTTCACACTGTACTTTTAAAGAGTGTCTTTCATGCCCTCTAGGTGAGCTAAGAACATCAGTACACTACACAGTCCTCTATCTCCTCTTTCCTTTACTGAGTCTAGTTGGTTCATTTCATTTTTATGTGGTTATGGTTTTTAATATTCACATTCTGTTTTGTAACCATAATTTCCACAGTTGGCTAATCATCTTTGTTCTATATTTAAGTGAGTTCAGTGTTCTGCACCAGTTTTTTTTTTTTTTTTTAATCATCTCTTCTTCATTCTTGAGTTCTTTGCTTTAATTCCTCTCTGGTTTGTGTGGATTTCATCATCAAGTAGACCCTCATCCCCAAGAATAGGTTATAGCAGCTATATTCCTTTATTATTTATAGTGTTGAGAATGTCTTTCTGTTACCTTGAAAAAATAACCTGGCTGGATATAAAATCTTGAGTCACACATTTTTTTTTCTTAGAACCTGGTGGATATTGCTCTTTTGTCTTTTTTTTTCTAAGATTTTTATTTATTTATTTGAGAGAGAGAGTGGGGAGGGACATAGAAAGAAGGAATCCCCATTGAGCAGGGAGCCTGATATGGGGCTTGATCCTGGGACTCTGGGATCATGACCTGACAGAAGGCAGACACTTAACTGACTGAGCCACCCAGGCACCCTGCTCTTTTGCCTTTTGGCAAAAGGTACAGAATGTGGTCTTTTACCATGACTTCTCCATTAATCTTCTTTTCAGTTGAATCATCATTGGATATTTTTTCTAAGGAGGGTTCATGTGTGCTATTTTCCCAGAGTGTTTTTTATTTTCATATTTGAGATGTTTACTTTTTACCATTATAGATGAATGACAACTTGTCTTTATAGATGTTTCAGTACCTCTGGCATTGAATAAGACCAGGGACAGTTTGAAGCCTCCTTGGCTTACAAAAACAAAAAAATAAACAAAACCCCTTGTGGATTACTTATTTTTCTTGCTTGTTTTCCTAAAGAATTATTTATCCTTAAAGTTCAGTTACAGCTGGGCTATATCTCAGTGTTGCTTATGTTATATCATTTTTTTTGTTTACAACAAAAAAATATGTGCTTCTTTAATATGCAGATTTGATTTTTTTTTTAAAGATTTTATTTGTTTATTTGACAGACAGAGATCACAAGTAGGCAGAGAGGCAGGCAGAGAGAGAGGAAGGGAAGCAGACTCCCTGCGGAGCAGAGAGCCTGATGTGGGGCTCTATCCCAGGACCCTGGGATCCTGACCTGAGCCGAAGGCAGAGGCTTTACCCATTGAGCCACCCAGGTGCCCCTGCAGATTTGATTCTTAATGTCAGGGAAATTTTCTTTTAGAACTTTAAACTTTTTTTTTTCTGTATGATTTGTTAGGTTTGCTGCTTCATGGATGTCTGTTGTCATTATGTCAGAGTGTTTTGGTCTGTCTTTCATTTCTATTATCTTCTCTATACTTATTTTAATGTCTTTGAATTTTTTCCTTGCATTTGTTGAAAAGCAAAACTAAGCCTATTTATTGCACTAATAATTCAATTTTCAGGAAATATGTATTATTTCACCTTTAGTTTATATTTTCTTAATAGTTCTTCAGTAGTATTCCTTTGGCCCTTGATTTGTTTCCTCTGTCTCCTTTTTCATCTCATTCTGTTGTTTTATCGTCTTATCATTTTCTTCATTTCTTTGTTGTAGCATATTTGCATAGCTGCCGTGTGGCTTTTGAAAATCTTCTCATGCTTAATATGTAGAGCTATTTGCAGACCTTCCACTTGCTCACATATAGTTTGGTGAATTCTAACTTCTGCTTTACCTACTTTTCTTTTCTTTAAGTATCAACTTGAGGGCAACTTTTGACTAGCTTCATGGTGTGAGGAAAAGGGGAGGGACTGCTCAGCTGAGCTGTGCCCAGGGAAGATCCATCCTTGGAGGAAGATTCTAGATTTAGAGTCAGATAGTCTCATAAGCAGTACCAAGCCTGGGTAACCATAACAGCAAAGCCCATCAGGTGTCACAAGAGTCTCTCACAGCAGTGAAATATTGAGCATTCACTCTATGCCAGACATTGAAGAAAAAATTAGCTACCTTTATTATGCATTTATGATGCCAGGTCTGTGCTAAGTGCATTATGTATTTTTTACTCAATACAACAATATGAAATACCTTTATCAGCCCCCATTTTTTGAATGAGGGAGCCGAGGCTTACAGAAGCTACATAATTTGCCAAAAGTTATACAGCTAATAATGACAGAGTTGAGCTTTGAAACCATGTCTAAACCATAAATGCTTAGTATGGAACGATTCTTTTATCAGGAAATTTGATGTAATATTGGGCAATACTTGTAAAACTTTGCTCCACTGTGGTTTGCATGTCATCTATTAAAAGCTGAGCAATGTTTCTTTTCCAAAGTAATTCTAGTTTATAGATGAAATATAATATAGACTTGATTCAAAATAATCTGGGCAGGGGAGCAGACACTGGGTGAGGGAGTAGTTAGAACAAGAGTGGCCATAGGTCGATAAGTGAAGCTGGGTGACTTGAACCCTGGAGGCTCGTTGTAGAGACTTAAAGAATAATTGCTCAATTAATGACTTTTCACCATAGTGGCTCTTGAAAAAGTTACACCACTTTTTAAACGGTGACTCCTTTGCTTTTGGTGTAATGATTTTTTGTCATTAGACCAGAACTGTGAGAGAATAAATTGTTATTGTTCCATCCATGCCATCTGTAGTACTTTATTGTGGCAGCCTTAGCACACTAACACACTAGCCTAAGTTTGTTTTCCCTGTTTGTTTAGAAGAAACATTTTTAGGACTGGATTATACTCATTGAGTGGGGGATAGCCATACTTTTCTCTCTCTTTTTGATATGTTTAAAATTTTCTATAATAAAAAACTTCAAAGATGTTTCTTTTTAAAGATTATTTATTTATTTGACAGGGAGAGAGACACAGAGAGAGAGGGATCACAGGCAGGGGGTAGTGGGAGAGGGAGAAGCAGGCCTCCAGCTGAGCAGGGAGCCCAATGCGGGGCTCCATCCCAGGACCCTGAGATTATGACCTGAGCCAAAAGCAGACACTTAACAACTGAGCCACCCAGGCGCCCCAAAACTTCAAAATTGTTATAAAATACTTCCAGCCAGCATGCTTTCCTGTAGAATATTATTGATCTCCAATGACCTACTTTGATAGTACGTGAATAAGAATCATTCAGAGGGGTGGTATTTAAAATAAGTAACAGCTGGTCAGTGGGGAAAGTTCCCTGTCTTCCCTGGGTAAAAGCCTGGTACTAATGGTGTTGGGTGTCTATGAATAATAATCTGAGATTTGGATCTTGACCCTCTCTTACTCATGGTTCAAGATTACTTCAAGATTGAATCTGGTTGCTTCTGTACAGGTCTATTTCCATTCAGGGGCTTTGGTTTTCAGAAGAGGCAATGTGGCAAAGTGGTTCAGAGTAATTTTCTAGAGTCAACAGACCTGAGTTGGAATGCTGGCTCCACTACTTACCATCTGGGTGCTTGATCTTAGATACATTGTCTTCTCTAAATCCAACTTCCTTCATCTGTAAAATGGGGGTAATGACACCTGTCTTTTAGGACTATTGGAAGGATAAACGTGATCATCTCTATAATGTACTTAGCACAATGCCTGGCCATTGTTATTATATTGTCTTAAAAAGATGTGGCAATTCAGAATGACTAAATCTTTGGCTTATATCCATTTGACCTGACCTGGGCTGAGCTATCGTTTGTGTCAATTTCAGTGTGTTACCACTTCTCTTAAGGTGACTAAAGTCAGCAGGCATCCTTCCCTTTATTTCACAATTTTAAGCCTCATGTGAACCTCAGGAAATAAACAGATTTCAACATGCTTAGGGAAATAGGAAGGTTCAAATAGAAAGAAGGTCTACCTATTATAGGAACCCAACAGAGGTAAAAGATTCATTCACCCATTCAACAAATATTTATTGAGTGCCCAATATATAGCAAGCACTATTCTATATGATGGGGATATACAAAGAGACAAAAAGGACAGAAATCCCAGTGGGGGAATGAAAATTACATTCATGTGGGGCCTTGACATGATGCATCTGGTAGGTGTTGTTTATAGAGTATGCATAGTGAGTAGGAAACACATGGTAAGTCTCCTGCTGTTGAACCAGTGATAAAATTGCTCATAAGAATATAAAATTATGGGGGCATCTTGGTGGCTCGTGGGTTAAAGCCTCTGCCTTCGGCTCAGGTCATGATCCCAGGGTCCTGGGATGGAGCCCCACATGGGGCTCTCTGCTCAGTGGGGAGCCTGCTTCCTCCTCTCTCTCTGCCTGCCTCTCTGCCTACTTCTGATCTCTCTGTAAAATAAATAAATTAATTAAATCTTTGAAAAAAAAGAGAATATAAAATTATGTATGCTAGGTGTACATGTGCTTTGCCCATAAGAGGGGTCCAATAAATGAAGCATGAGTAAATGAACATGAACAATTGAAAGGTTAGTGAGACTCAGAAAAAGAGTGTGGTTTCTAGGTGTAAAGGTTTAGATGGCATGGTTCATGGATATATAATTTATTTATTTACATTAAATTTTTAAAAAAATTAATCTCTACACCCAGTGTGGAGCTTGAGCTCAACCTCAAGATCCAGAGTTTCATGCTCCACTGAACGAGCCAGCCAGGTGCCCCAGTGGTATAACCTCTCTTTAACCAGTGATATATATTATGCCTTAATAAAACTTCTTTTTTGAAAAAGCAATTAAGGGAGGAAAAAAAAATCCCAACCTTGCAAGACAGAAGTCATTATCCCCATCCTTCACAAGAGGAAACTGAGACTCAGTTAAGCAAACTTTGCTCTAGGTCTTATAGCTAATAAATGGCAAAGATAGAATTTGAATGCAGTTCTAAAGTCCATTCTCTTTTGACTGTTTTGGGTATAAGCTTCCTTGGCAGCTTGGTGTTAACATATGAAAAGAAGAACTTGTTCACTCAAATTCATAATTGGTAGACTTGGTATTTATCATCCTATCTGTTGTCAGTGAAGAAGGAAAGTGAACTGAATCGGTCTGAGGTACCCTTTCGTACTCTTCCGCATTCTCTTTCAATTTCTTCTTACCCTTCCTTTCTATTACTTAGAGGGTATTTCCTGGTACATATTTGAAGAAATGGAAAAGTACAGCATTCGTTACTAGTAGTGTAGTCTCCTCTTTTCCATGGATTTGTTTGCCACAGTTTCAGTTACCCATGGTCAGCAATGGTCCAGAAGGTGATGCTCCTCCTTCTGATGTATTTTCGAAAAGTCAGTAGCAGCCTGATGCCACATTACAGTGCTTATGTCATACACCTCACTCATCTCATCGTGTAGGCATTCTGTCATCTCGAATTATCACAAGAAGTGTGAGTAAAGTACAGTAAAATATTTTGAGAGAGAGACCACAGTCACATAACTTTTATTTTTATCATTTTTTAAAAGATTTTATTTCTTTATTTGACAGAGAAAGAGAGCAGAAGCAGGGGGAGCAGCAGGCAGAGGGAGAGAGAGAGGGAAACAGGCTCCCCACTGGGCAGGGAGTCCTAAACAGGGTTCCATCCTACGACCCTGGGACCATGACCCAAGCTGAAGGCAACCACCTAACCAACTGAGCCAACCAGGTGCCCCAATTCACATAACTTTTATTACAGCATATTATTATAATTCTTCTATTATTAGTTATTGTTAATCTCTTACTATGCCAATTTATAAGTTAAACTTTATCATAGGCATGTATATAGGAAAGGACATAATATATAGGTTTCAGTACTGTCTGGTTTTAGGCATCCACTTGGGGTCTTGGAATGTATCTTTCTGAGATAAGGTGGGTACTACTGTATGTCAGTATCTCTGGTGAAAATTCGTTGTTTTTGACTGCCAAGCATCCATTCCTAATCTTCTGGTAATAGCATCCACAGCAGTTAGAATTGTATTTGGTTACAAGTAACTGGAAACACAACCAACAATGGCTTAAACAAATAAGGGGTTCTTGTATCACATAATAAGCTGGAGATTGACAGTCAGGGCTAGTGCAGGGGTTCATTGGAGCTATCAGGTATCCAGAAAATTTCTATTTTTCTGGTCTACCAACTTTTTGGGGGGGATGTTCATATGCATCCTCATGCTCATTGCCTCATAGTGACAAGATGGCTGCTTCCTCCCTGGCATCACATTCATATTCCAAGTAGAAAGAGGGATAAAAGGTAAAAGAGCAAAAGAACCATACCTTTTTTCCAACAAAACACGTCTTTCCAAATTGCTTTACTCAGCACACTTCTGTTACATTTCTTGGTGGTTGGGACTGGATCACATGACCACCCCTAGACCAGTACATCTCTGTTCTACCTGAATAGTTAGAATTTCTTCAGGGAAGAGTCGGAATGTATGTTGAAAGGCACTGGATAGCAGCTGCTGTGGAACTTCCATTTTCCTTTGGGGAATCCACTCTTTCCCATATTTGGCCCATGTGGATTAGATGGAACATCCCCATTCACAAGCAATGTGTAGGGAGGACAGGCAGGATGCCCCTAATTCCTGCAGAACCTCCATTAGAGTTACTGAAGAAGTGAAGCCTTCTTGCTGGGAGTGTTGGTTATAAGGTAACTTAAGCCTTGATCTACCAGGACCCTTACATGCATGGGGCTTTTTTGAGATACACAGGTTGATAGAGAGGGTCTGAGAGTGTGGGACCTTCCTCCAGTAGAGTCTAAATCTAGAAATTGACTCCTATACTTTTTAGTTGCTCCAGCCTATGAATTCTCTTTGTGTGTCTAGCACAGTTTAAGGTAGGTATTCTTTTTTTTTTTTTTTTTTGCTATCAAGAGTCTTAATGAATAGTGTACTCAGAGAGTCTCTTCTCTCAGGAAGCCCTGACTCTTCAGATATTAACTTCTCACCAAAGAATCAACCAGACAATGTGAGGGACCAGCAACAGTCCATTATATGGCCAATGTAGCAAATGTCCTAGCAAACTGTATGCAAGTATAAAAACAATGTGTCATTTCCTCAAGTTGCAATTGATATGTAAGTTTTTGATAAATTTGTAAATTTCACTGTAATATTTTGTGCATTTTAAATCTGGTCCATAATTGTTAATAGACTCAGATTGCATAGCTTCTTCTTTTTCTTTTCTTTTCCTTACTCTCTTCTTTTTTTTTTTAGATTTTATTTATTTATTTGACAGACAGAGATCACAAGTAGGCAGAGAAGCAGGCAGAGAGAGAGGAGGAAGCAGGCTCCCCGCTGAGCAGAGAGCCCAATGCGGGGCTCGATCCCAGAACTCTGGGATCATGAACTGAGCCGAAGGCAGAGGCTTTAACCCACTGAGCCACCCAGGCGCCCCTACTCTCTTCTTTTTAAGGAGTGTATCACTCATAGAACTTGGGTTTCAGCTGTACTCACAAATGATAAATAAAAGAAAATTCCATTGAAAAAATGGAAATTAGGCTATATAGGTAAGAAAGGAGTATGATAAAGCAGCCCTCTCTTTTAAGCATAGAATCAGAAAGTCAACCCAAGAAAAAGATGCATCTTTCAGAAAGAAATATCAAAGTGAATAAGAACTCACTTTCTAGCTCTAGCGAGTGAAAAGGAGAATAAAAGAGAATACTGTCACTAATCAATAAAGTCTTTAATAAGATGGTAAAGAGAAAGAGCTTTAAATATTTTTGTTCAGGGGCACCTGGGTGGCTCAGTGGGTTAAATATTTTTGTTCATTTTTTAAACTTTCATTCTTCTGAAAAAAATACTCTGTGATCAGAAAACTAGAATAAGTGATGCCTGGGTCAGTCAGTTAAGCACCTGCCTTCTGCTTAGGTCATGATCCCAGGGTCCTGGGATTGAGTGAGCCCTGCATTGGGCTCACTGCTCAGTGGGAAGTTGCCTTCTCCCTCTGCCCCTCCCCCTGCTTGTGCAGTTTCTCTCTCCCATGCTTTCTCTCTCTCTCAAATAAATAAATAAAATCTTCTTTTTTTTTTAAAGATTTTTATTTATTTATTTGACAGAGCTAGAGAGAGAGCGCGCAAGTGGGCAGAGTGGCGGGCAGAGGGAGAGGCAGGCTCTCCGTGGAGCAGAGCCTGATGTGGGACTTGATCCCAGGATTCTGGGATCATGACCTGAGTCGAAGGCAGCCGCTTAACAACTGAACCACCAAGACACCCTAGATTAATAAAATCTTAAAAGAAGGAAAGAAAGAAAGAAAGAAAGGAAGGAAGGGCGAACTAGAATAACCTGAAATGGAAAATCAGGCAAATAACAAAGACAGTAAAATGCTGGTTTGAAAAGCAATAGCTCTCAACTACTGAAGTCATTGTCTACTTTGAGAATGTAATGAAAGCCCTCTGCCCTCTTCTCAGAAAAATGCACATATAATCCCCCACGTTTTGTATACAGTTTCAGGAATTTACAGACATCTTAAAAACCAATCCATGGACACTCTGATCCTCAAGATACAGATCCATAGATTCTAGATTAAAACCCCTCTTCTCTTTTAAGCATGTTGTTTTAAAATTCTTTTGAGTAAGAAAATGAAATTAACCAATTTGTCACATTCTGGTAAATAATAGTAGCTATAATTTAAAAAACTTTTACAGTACGACAAGGAACTGGCTTGATAGTCTTATATATATATCATCTCATTAAATTCTTATAAGTCTTATAATAACCCAGGAAAGTTGATACTTTAGTTGGTCCTTATTTTATAGGTGGGGGAATTAAGGCTGACTTAAAGAAGTTAAATAACTTCATAAAAGGTCACACAGCAGGGCAGGGATTCAAACGCAGCTGGGTTTGTCTGATACCAAAATCCACCATCCTCTTCTACTGGTCATTTCCTAGTCTCCCTGTCCCAACTTCTTGTTTTCAATTGGGTACCACATTTTCACTTTTTCAGTTCGTATTTACTTTTTAAAAGATTTTACTTATTTATCTGAGATAGAACGAGAGCAAGTGTGAGAGAGAGAGAGAGCACGAGCAGGAGAAAATGGTAGACAGAGAGGAAGAAGCAGGCTCTCCACTGAGCAGGGAGCCCAATGTGGGGCTTGGTCCTAGGACACTTGGATCATGACCCGAACCGAAGGCAGACACTTAACTGACTGAGCCACCCAGGTGCCTGTTTTCAGTTCATATTTGAGAGTACCTACAGTGGGGAGCCTGCTCCCCACCCCCTACCTGTCACCTGCTTCTTTGCCTACTTGTGATCTGTCAAATAAACAAATAAAATCTTAAAAAAAATAACCCCCCAATACCTCATCACTCTATTCCTTTACTTGCCTCATTTATCTTCAGAGCCCCTCTCACATCCTGACATGTTATTACATGTTTATTTACTATATTATTATCTGCATCTTCGCAAGGACTCTTTCACTTACTGATGCAACCTCAGCACCTAGCGCACAGCCTAGAACGTGGGAGGTATTTTATTAATATATATTGATGAAGGAGAGAGTGAATGAATGACTATTTGGGGAAGCAAGAAGAGAAGTACATATCTGGTCTTTGTAACAAGGTTGGAACATTCCAGACCAGTGTTTCTCCAGTTGGGACAGGGCCTCTCAGGAGGAGTTCTCAGAGAGCTCTGGTTAAGACCTGCCAGCGTGGGGTGCCTGTTAGTATACCTACTCCTTCTGACCCTCCTACAGCCTTGGCAGTGTCTTTTTTTCCTGTGTTAAAGACCCTTCCCCCATAGACCCTTTAAAAATCATTGGACCCACGACCAACTTCTCCAGACTCTCCTCAGTTGTTTAATTCAATGAGAATCTTTGCCTTTTCAACGAAGAACAATGTCACCAAACTCCTGTTTCCTGACCTTTTAGAAAGCTGAAAGATGTGGGACCAAGTCTCACTATAAGAGCCAGATCAGCTCTGCTCTGCTCCTGCTTCTCTGTATAATCTGTCTTCTTTGCCTGACCAGAATTTTCTTTTCTTTTTTAAGATTTAATTAATTAGTTAATTAATTAATTTGAGAGAGAGAGAGTGGGCGTGTGCACATATGCATGAGTGTGGGGAGGGCAGATGGGGAGAGAGAGGGAGAGAAAAAAAAAAGAATCTCAGGCAGACTCCACACTAAGCACAGCTGAACACCAAGAGCTGGACACTTAACTGATTGAGCCGCCATATGACCCAGCCAGAAATTTCTTAATAAAATTAGTATCATGTTTTTATCATTTGTTCTCTTGTGGGATTTGAAAACTGGTTTATTTATTTATTCCTTGGTGTTTTCTTGGGCACAAAAGTCACAACTACTGGTCTTTTAAATATCTCCCTCATAACATGGTCACATGTGTATATTTTTAAATATTCATTATAAACCTGAAAGCATTTTGGAAGACCAAGTGCTATGTATTAATTATTACATTTTATCTATTTTTAAAAATACTTTGTTTTTTAGAGCAGTTTTAGGTTCACTGCAAAATTGAATGTCAGGTACAGAGATATCGCATAAACCCCTTACCCCCACACAGGCATGGCCTCCCCAATTGCTCATTTCTTTTTTTTTTAATTTTTAATTTTTTTTATAAACATATAATGTATTATTAGCCCCAGGGGTACAGGTCTATGAATCGCCAGGTTTACACACTTCACAGCATTCACCATAGCACATACCCTCCCCAATGTCCATAACCCCACCACCCTCCCTACACCCCTCCCCCCCATCCATCCTCAGTTTGTTTTATGACATTAAGAGTCTCTTTTGGTTTGTCTCCCTCCCGATCCCATCTTACATTTATTCTTTTCCTACCACCCAACCCCCTGCCCATTGCATCTCCACTTCCTCATATCAAGGAGATCATATGATAGTTGTCTTTCTCCGATTGACTTATTTCACTAAGCATAATACCCTCTAGTTCTATCCATGTCGTGGCAAATGGCAAGATTTCATTTCTTTTGATGGCTGCATAGTATTCCATTGTATATATACCACCTCTTCTTTATCCATTCATCTGTTGATGGACATCTAGGTTCTTTTCATAGTTTGGCTATTGTGGACATTGCTGCTATAAACATTTGGGTGCACATGCCCCTTCGGATCACTATGTTTGTATCTTTAGGATAAATACCCAGTAGTGCAGTTGCTGGGTCATAAGGTAGCTCTATTTTCAACTTTTTATTCAACTATTTTCAACTGCTGTTTTCCAGAGTGGTTGCACCAGCTTGCATTCCCACCAACAGTGTAGGAGGGTTCCCCTTTCTCCGCATCCTCACCAGCTCATGAAATACTATTTCATTGTCTGTGTGTACCGCAGCTTATCCACTCACCTAGTCAAAGAAATCTCAGTTGTTTCCAAGTTTTGGCAGTCATGAATAAAGTTGCTATAAACATTCATATGCAGGTTTTTGTGTGGACGTATGTTTTCAACTCGTTTGCGTAAATACCAAGGGGCACAATGACTGGATCATGTTTAGGGACATGTTTAGTTTTGTAAGAAACCACCAAGCTGTCTTCCATAGTGTCTGTATCATTTTGCATTTCCAAAATGAATGGGAGTTCCTGTTAATGTTTTTTTTCTTATAGATTTATTTATTTTTCTTAAAGATTTTATTCATTTATTTGACAGAAAGAGAGATCACAAAGAGGCAGAGAGGAGAGAGGGGGAAGCAGGCTCCCCGCTGAGCAGAGAGGAGAGAGGGGGAAGCAGGCTCCCCGCTGAGCAGAGAGCCTGATGCGGGGCTCGATCCCAGGACCCTGAGATCATGACCTGAGCCGAAGGCAGCTGCTTAATCCACTGAGCCACCAGGCGCCCCTAGATTTATTTTTTTAAAGTAGGCCCAGTGCCCAGCACAAAGCCCAGTCAATGCAGGGCTCAAACCCATGACCCTGGACACATAACTGACAGTCACCCCAGTGCCCCAAAGATTTAAACAAAAAAAAATTTTTTTTTTTAGAAGATTTTATTTATTTATTTGTCAGAGAGAGAGGGAGAGAGAGCAAGTGAGCACAGGCAGACAGAGTGGCAGGCAGAGGCAGAGGGAGAAGCAGGATCCCTGCTGAGCAAGGAGCCCGATATGGGACTCGATCCCAGGACGCTGGGATCATGACCCGAGCCAAAGGCAGCTGCTCAACCAACTGAGCCACCCAGGCGTCCCCCAAAGATTTTTTTTATTTTTATTTTTAAGTAACCTCTGTAGCCATCATGGGGCTTGAACTCACCACCCTGAGAGCAAGAGTTGCATGCTTTGCTGACTGAGCCAGCCAGGAGCCCCAGAAGTTCCTTTTGCTCCGTGTCCTCGCCCACATTTGGTAGTGTTAGTATTTTGGATTCTGACCATTCAAATAGGTGTGTAGTATTATCCCATTTTTGTTTTAATTTGTAATTCCCTAATAACCAGCTATGCTGAGCATCTTTTCATATGCCTATTTGCCATCTGTATATCTTCACTAGTGATGTGTTCAGATCTTTTTCCCATTTATCAATCAGATTGTTCATTTAAAATTTTTTTTTAATTTGAGTATAGTTGACACATGAAGTTACATTAGTTTCAAGTGTTACACAGTGATTTAACTACTCTTTACATTATGCTATGCTCCTTACAGTGTAAAATTATTCATTTTTTACTGTCGAGTTTAAAAGGTCTTTGCATCATTTTGGATAACAGCTGTTTATCATATATGTCTTTCGTCAATATTTTCTCCCATTTTTTTGGCTTATTTTCTCATTCTCTTGATTTTATCTTTCACAGAGCAGAACTTAGTTTTAATGAAGTCCAGTTTATAAATTCTTTCTTTCATGGATCATGCTTTAGAGTTGTATCTAAAAAGTCATTGCCATACCCAAAGTCATCGAGATTTTCTCCTATGTGATTTTCTAAGAGTTTTACAGTTTTGTGTTTTACGTTTGGGTCTATGATGCGTTTTGAGTTAATTTGAAGGGTATAATATTTCTGTCTAGAGTCATTATTTTGCATGTGGATGTCCAGTTTTTCCAGCAGCATTAAAAAAATTTTTTTTTACATTTCATTTAAAAATTTTTATTATTTATTCATTTCTTTTTTTTTTTTAAGGTTTTATTTATTTATTTGTCAGAGAGAGAGAGAGAGAGAGCCAGCACAGGTAGACAGAGCGGCAGGCAGAGGCAGAGGGAGAAGCAGGCTCCCTGCCAAGCAAGGAGCCCAATGTGGGACTCGATCCCAGGACGGTGGGATCATGACCTGAGCCAAAGGCAGCCGCTTAACCAACTGAGCCACCCAGGCGTCCCTATTCATTTATTTCTTTATTTGACAGACAGAGATCACAAGCAGGCAGAGAGGCAGGCAAAGAGAGAGGAGGAAGCAGGCTCCCTGCTGAGCAGAGAGCCTCATGCGGGGCTCAATCCCGGGATCATGACCTGAGCCAAAGGCAGAGGCTTTAACCCACTGAGCCATCCAGGCGTCCCATCCAGCAGCATTTATTGAAAGGACTATTTTTGCTCTCTTGTATTGTCTTGGCTCCTTTGTCAAAGATAGTTCAAAAAATAAAAAATATATAGTTCACTATATTCATGTGGGTCTATCTCTATTTGCTCCATTGATCTACTTGTCTAGTCTTTGGCAATGTTACACTGTCTTGATTACTGCAGCTTCATAGTAACACTTGAAGCTGGGTATTGTCAGTTCTCCAACTTTGTTCTTCTCCTGCAGCATCGTGTTGGCTGTTCTGGGTTTTTGCTTCTACATATAAAATCACTATGTCAAAATCTACAAACTAACCTCCTGGGAATTTGATGAGGAATGACCTAAATTTACAAATCAAGTTGAGAAGAGATGACATCTTTTTTCTTTTTTTTAAGATTTAATTAATTTATTTGAGATAGAACGAGAGCAAGAGCAAGAGACAGAGAGATATGAGCTGGGGGTAGCAGCAGCAGAGGAAGAGGGAGAAACAGACTCCCCGCTGAGCAGGGAGCCCAACATGGGCCTTGATCCCAGGACTCTCGGATCATGACCAGAGCTGAAAACAGATACTTAACCAACTGAGCCACCCAGGCACCCAGAAGAACTGACATCTTAACAATTCTGAGTCTTTCTATCTATGAATGAACATGAAATATCTCTCTATTCACTTAGTTCTTTGATTCACCAGAGTTCGTTAGTTATCCTCTTGTACATAATTTGTACTTATTTTGTTAGATTTATACCTAAGTATTTCATTTTTTGTGGGTAATGTATTATGTAATAACATAAATGGTATTATGTTTTTTAAATTCCAAATTGTTCGTTGCTGGTATATAGGAAAGTGATTGATTTTTTTTAAAGATTTTATTTATTTGTTTGACAGACAGAGATCATAAGTAGGCAGGGAGGCAAGCAGAGAGAGAGGAAGGGAAGCAGGCTCCCCACTGAGCAGAGAGCCCGATTCGGGGCTCGATCCCAGGACCCTGAGATCATGACCTGAGCCAAAGGCAGAGGCCCAACCCACTGAGCCACCCAGGTGCCCCTGATTTTTTTTTTAAGCTTTCGTTTTATTTTTTTTTAAAGATTTTTATCTATTTATTTGACAGAGAGAGACACAGTGAGAAAGGGAACACAAGCCGGTGGAGTGGGAGAGGGAGAAGCAGGCTTCCTGCTGAGCAGGGAGCCCAATGCAGGGCTCGATCCCAGGACTCTGGGATCCCAGGACCCTGAGCTAAAAGCAGATGCTTAACTGACTGAGCCACCTAGGCGCCCCTGATTTTTTATATTAAACTTGAATCCTGAAATCTTGCTATAATCACTTATTATTTATGGGAGATTTTTTGTCAGCCCTTTCAGATTTTCTATGTAGATGATCATATCATCTTTGAACAAAGACAATTTTATTTCTTCCTTCCCATCAGTGTATCTTTTCTTTTCTTTTCTTATCTTATTGCATTATCTAGAACCTCCAGTATGAGGTTAAAAATGAATGGTGAGAGGGAACATTTTTGCCTTGTTCTTGGTTACTGGGAGAGCTTTAAGTTTCTTACCATTAAATGTGATGTTAGTTGTAGGTTTTTTTGTGGTTATTTATTAAGTTGAAGAAGATCTCCTCCTCCTAGTTTACTGAGAGATTTTTTTTTTTATCATGAATTGGTGTTGAATTTTGTCAAATGCTTTTTCTGCATCTACTGATATGGCATGTGATTTTTCCTCTTTGACTTGTTGATGTGATAGATCATATTAATTGATTTTAAAAAAAAAAGATTTTATTTATTTATTTGACAGACAGAGATCACAAGTAGGCAGAGAGGCAGGTAGAGAGAGAGGAGGAAGCAGGCTCCCTGCTGAGCAGAGAGCCTGATTCGGGGCTCGATCCCAGGACCCTGGGACCATGACCTGAACTGAAGGCAGAAGCTTAACCTACTGAGCCACCCAGGTGCCCCATATTAATTGATTTTTGAATGGTTAACCTGTCTTGCATACCTGGGACAAATCCCAGTTGGCTGTGGTGTACAATTCCTTTTATACATTGTTGGGTTCAATTTACTAATATTTTCTTGAGGGGTTTTGCATCTATGTTTATAAGAGATATTCTACAGTTTTCTTTTCTTGAAATATCTTTATCTGGTTTTAGTATTGGGGTAATGCTGGCCTCATAGAATGAGTTCAGATGTATTCCCTCTGCTTCTATCCTCTGAAGGATGGTATCCTTTGAAGGAGGATAGAGAACTGATATAATTTCTTCTTTAAACTCTTGGTAGAATTCATCAGTGGGCCCATCTGGGCTTGGCACTTCTCTGTTTTGTTCACTTTCTTTAATAGATCTAGACCTATTCAGATTGACCATTTCTTTTTTTTTTTTTTAAGATTTTATTTATTTATTTGATAGACAGAGATCACAAGCAGGCAGAGAGGCAGAGAGAGAGGGGGGGAAGCAGGCTGTCCGCAGAGCGGAGAGCCCTAAGGGGGGCTCGATCCCACGACCCTGGGATCATGACCCGAGCCGAAGGCAGCTGCTTTAACCCACTGAGCCACTCAGGTGCCCCTTGACCATTTCTTCTTATGTGGGTTTTGGCAGGTTGTGTTTTTCAAGGAATTGGTTCATTTCATCTAGGTTATCAGATGTGTGGGCATAGAGTTGTGTATAATATTCTTTTATTATCGTTTTAAGGTCTGTGGTTTCTGTAGTGATGTCCTCTCTTTCGTTTCTGACATTAGTAATCTGTGTCCTTTCTTTTTCTTTTAGTTAGTCTGGCTAAATGTTTAGGGGTTTCATTGATCTTTTCAAAGAAGTAGTTTTTGGGTTCATTGGTTTTTCTCTATTGATTTCCTATTTTCAATTTCATTGATTTCTGTTCTTCTTATTATTTATTTTCCTCTCATTAAAAAAAAGATTTTATTTATTTATTTGACAGAGACAGAAATCACAAGTAAGCAGGGAGGCAGGCAGAGAGAGAGGAAGGGAAGCAGGCTCCCCACTGAGCAGAGAGCCCGATTTGGGGCTCCATCCCAGGACCCTGGGATCATGACCTGAGCCGAAGGCAAAGGCTTTAACCCACTGAGCCACCCAGGCGCCCCTTATTTTCCTCTCATTAACTTGGATTTAATTCCCTCTTCTTTTTCTAGTTTCCTAAAGTATTAGCTTAGATTATTGATTTTCTAATCATCTTTTCTAATATGTGCTTTCAATGTTATACATTTCCCAAGAACCACTGCTTTTACTACATCCCACTAATTTTAATAAAATGTATTTTCATTTTCATTCAGTTAAAAAATTATTTTAATTTCTCTTCAGATTTTTTTTGGATCCATGTGTTATTTATTTTATCTTTAAAAAATATTTGTTTATTTAACAGAAAGGGGGGGATTACAGTAGGCAGAGAGAAAGGCGCGGTGGGGGGGGGGGGAAGCAGGCTCCCCGCTGAGCAAAGAGCCTGATTCGGGGCTCGATCACAGGACCCTGGGATCATGACCCGAGCCGAAGGCAGAGGCTTAACCCACTGAGCCACTCAGGCGCCCCCCCATGTGTTATTTAGAATTGTGTTTTTGTTGTTGTTGTTGTTTTCTGTTTTAATTTGAGAGAGAGAACGCAGTGCTGGAACGCTCTCTGGGAAAGGGTGTTTTCTCGTTGGATTTGCACAATTCTTATAATAACTGTCTTTTCCTGCTTTGAGTCATACAAAAGCTTTCTTTTGCTCTTCTGTTCTTGTTCAATTCAGAAGCAAGCTGAGCTGTCTTGGTTGTGGGGAGCCACACACACCTGCAGACCTTCTCTTGCAATCTGGCCCTTGCTTCTCCAAGTGTGATCAGAATCCCTGGGAAGCTTGTTTAAAGATTTATTTATTTATTTGAGAGATAGTGAGAGAGCATGAGAGGCTAGAAGGTCAGAGGGAGAAGCAGACTCCCCGTGGAGCTGGGAGCCTGATGTGGGACTCGATCCTGGGACTCCGGGGTCATGACCTAAGGCAGCCGCTCAACCAACTGAGCCACCCAGGCGCCCGGGAAGCTTGTTTAAATGTACCTTCCCAGATCTTACTTTCATGAATTTTGATTCATAGGAATCAAAGAATTTGTGTTTTAATAAGCAACCTCCCACCCCACCCCCATGATCTTACTTTAAAGCTCAAGAACCATACATCAGTCCAGGTCCATCTAGTCTAGGAGAGCGTGAGGGTGAAGTGCAGTGAAAGCATGTACTCACTCGTGGTTGCCCTTGACTCCTCCTTTGGAACTCCCGTGTCTCTCTACTCCGGTTCCATGGGTCTTTGTGTAATGGGCTGCTACCATCATGCCTGCCTTGTGGCTCCTCAAGTCCTTTGGTTCTACCATGGAGTGGTATCTGGGAAAATGCTTGAGGTCTGGGAATGTGCATTTAAATACATTCTCCCTTTATCCTAGGGGAACTGTGATGCTTACTGATTTTTTCCTAGCCCTTGCTCTGCTGCTGATGAATAGTTTATATCAAGTTCTCATCCCACTGATCCCACTGAATGAGAAAGAGCCCAATAGAGCATGGTTATGTTCTTGGTCACAGAAGCTGGGGGGACCCAAGTATAAATCACCGTCCACTCAGTAACATGGCTGTGTGATTTAGGTCACTGGATCTCTTCGTGCTTCCACATTATCTGCTGCATCTGTGTCAAAGAGTTGATGACTGGAAAGAATGGGCTAATGGGGAAATGCATCCTAAAGGTGGGGTTGTGATGTCACTGCTGAGCTATAAAGAAAAATATTTAAATTAGCTGGAATGTTCTCTTAGAATACCCTTTTATGTTGAGACCCCCTTCCCCCCAGCCTGCGAGTAGTGGGAGGCATGGAGAAGTTTGCCTTTATACAAAACTTTTTTAAAGTGTTGCAACTGCAGCCTGCAAGGAAAGCTGACCACCTACCATGCAACCGACATCAAAGCTGTTCTCTTTTAAATGGAAGAGGAAAAGTTAGCTTGTTATGTTTGTCTTTCTTCACGTGGGGTGCCTTCTCAGGCCTTGCTACTTGGAGAGTGTGAGCCTCTACAAATGCCTCTAAAGTAAATCCACAGCCTCACTTGTGAAATGGAAAGGACAATTGGAGGGTACATCCCCGAGATGATGCGTTAGTTCACATACATACACTCGCTGTCAGGGAGGAAACTGCTCTTGGGGAGCTGACGGCCTTCACACCTGCCAGCTGAGGCACTTGAGGCTACGCCGGCTGCTTCTAAGAAGGCCCGATTTCTCATGCTTGATCAGCTTAGTGTCGGGTCAGCTGGGAACCAGAGAGCAGGGCCTCACAGGGAAGCCCCTCCTTCCAGACTAAACTGATGAGGTTGCCCTCTGGACATTTATGCACTTTCTGGGTGTTGAAGTAGCTGGCCCCCTCCTTTTAACATAATTCATAGCTGTACGAAGTTGGAGTCTGTTGCGTGTGGTGTGTGCAAACCTGAGCCTATGATTCTGTGCTTTGATTGCACAAAGGACTTTGAAGCAGGCCTTTCCCAAGCTGGTGGTGTGCATGGGAAATGCCTTGTAGATATCACTCACAATAGGGAAATCCTCTCCTGTATACCGTGATTGGAGCAGAAAGCCTCAATAAAGGGCCAAGCTTTGAGGTATTTTAAAAGAGAGATTAACACTTATTGTAGAAGTGCTAATCACTGATTGAATTAATCAAGGGCCAAACTACAAGGTGTTAACAAGAAAGATTAGTGACTTTGGGTGTGAATATTCAAAGCCATGGATTGGGAAACCTAGGACCAAGATTTTCCCTGGTACATAACAGAAAAAAAAGAACAAATACAACACAAGGTAATGAACTACTACTTTTACCCAGCAATTTCCTCTTGAGCAGTCTGGGGAATCATTGTTAAAAAATATTAAATGTCAAGTGTATGGGAATAGTGCTTTGTTTGACAAAGACTCTATAAATGTTAGCTATTGTTATTCCTTATGTCTAGTAAGGTCCCTTGTTAGAAATACCAACTGAGGGCTAGGGAAAAACTTTTGTTTTCTTTAGAGGAGAAGAAAATGGCTCAATTATTTTTGTTTTAAACTGAAGTTTAGTTTGCCTTCAGGAAATTGAACAGATCTTAAATGTACAGTTTAAGCTGAGCTACTTTCATAAGAAAGGACTGGGAAAAATACTTCCGTGCTACAACCTGTGCTCAATTTTTTTCCCCTCCTTTCTGGAAAAAAGTGATCTGTAATCTGAGAAGCAAATAACCAAGGAAATAGAATTTGAAAGTGAAATTAGAACAATATGGAGATAGTTGAATCAAATAAACGGCTATGTCCAAATCACTAAGTCTGAATAAATGGTTTTCCAGGAAGTCTGTGTTTGCAGCAAATACAGTGCGAGGGCAGAGGGGGAGAAGGGGGTCACCTGGGGGAGGTTACTGAGAAAATGAAGAGGTTTGAGAATGAGGTGTTAATTTTAAAAGAATATGATGAAAAAGCTTGAAGAAGCCCAGAAGGGGGAAAAAACGGGAAATAGATAATTAAGTGGAGTGAACTTGAAAAAAATTTTGAAATTCTGTGTGGAGCAATCAAGAGTTGAATGAGTGTCTTTTTAGTACTGAATTGAGGAAGGAGAATGAGGGCACTTACATTTATTGGGCCTTAGTAGGATCATTGAGGGGCACCTGGGTGGCTCAGACAGTTAAGCGTCTGACTCTTGATTTCAACTCAGGTCATGAAAGTTGTGAGATGGAGCCTTATGGCAGCGGCTCCCCGTTCTCTCTCCCTCTGCTCCTTCCCATGCGCTTGTGTGGGCTCTTTCTCTCTTTCTCTCCGAAACAAATACAATTTTGAAAAATAAATAAAGGAATCCTATAGCGGCATTTTAGAGATAAGTGCTTTTGCAAATTTTTAGTTTTGGTGACTACATATTACTGGCTGTTCACTTCAAAAGTGACAAGCTTAATATGGAATACTTTATAGGGGCTTTATTGAGGCTGAAGCAAATGAACAAAACCTTCATTTTATACCTCTTGCCACACAGTTACTTAACTACAGTTTTCTTACAGCTGTAGTTTGGGGACTGAGGGTGTTTCACACCTTTTTCCTTCTCAAGCCCTGCATTGGCTTTTTGCTCAATGTGGAGTCTGCTTGAGATTCTCCCTCTCCTTCTGCATCCCCACTCCTTGCTCGCTTGCACACACGTGTGTGTGTGCGTGCTCTCTCTGAAATAAATAAATAAATAAATACAATTCAAAAAGTAAATAAAAGAATCCTACAGCAGCCACCATCGGGCTCCCGTTGGGCATGGAACCTGATTAAGATTCTCTTTTTCCCTTTTCCTCTGCTCCTACATTACCCCCCCTCTCTCCCTCTCCAAAAACAAAACAAAACAAAACAAAACAAAAAACCAGTGTCATTGAATGTGAATGGCTGGGAGAGGTGATCTCCTTAAATAGGTGATCTCTTGTAATCTTCACTATCAACCTACAAGGTAATGTTACAGATGGAGAAACTGCAGCTCTGTATGAAGTCTTGGAGATATGTACTTGATGTATGTTTTGAATGTAAGCCAGCCAAAATGGATCTTAAGTTGATGAACCACACATCTTAGATTTTCTTAAGAAATTTTCTTAGCTAGGGGTGCCTGGGTGGCTCAGTGGGTTAAAACCTCTGCCTTCGGCTCAGGTCATGATCCCGGGGTCCTGGAATCGAGCCCCACATCGGGCTCTCTGCTCCAAGGGAAGCCTGCTTCCTCCTCTCTCTCTCTCTCTCTCTCTGCCTGCATCTCTGCCTACTTGTAATCTCTGTCTGTCAAATAAATAAATAAAATCTTTAGAAAAAAAAAAAGAAATTTTCTTAGCTTAAAAAAAAAAAAAGCTTACCATATAAATTTAGTAGGATTAATCAGGTATTGGCATGTTTAAAATTTTCATCACCTATACCAGGCACCATCCAAGAGAAATGTAACATAAAGCTACATGATGTGACTTAAAATCTCATAGTAGTCACATTTTATTTTATTTCATTTTT